>OY776113.1:104735751-105013111 GCA_963675035.1 Allygus modestus
TGCCTTCTGATTGAAATTTGTGTAAAGATGTGTCGATTTTTAAAAGTGAATTTTCAATTTGTGTCTTTAATTGTGCTTTCTCAATTGATAAATTAGTTAAACTTCGAAAGTTAGCAATAGTTTCTTTATCAATTAATAATTCACCATTCTTACTAACTGTGTGTTTGATAAATTTCACTCTCCTAATAAGAATCCATTTTATTGGTAAAGGACATGATTGAAGGGTGTTTAATATATCCACGGACTCACCCTGAAACTTAAACACATTATAGGGTCGCTTGTCACATCGTAGGTGGTGGCGTTTCTTGTCACGGGTGATGACTCTCTTACACATATTACAAGTATTGTGGTTCTCTAGCATATGCATTTTAAAATTGCTATTGTCAAATATTTGATGACATATTTTACAAATTTTAGGAATAACTTTGTGGATGTTACGATAGTGTCTGATTAAATTACTTCTTTTGGAGCAGGGCACAGAGCATACTGCACAGGACAACATGTTCGAAGTAAATAAATTTTGAGATGACATTACTCTGTTTTTTATAAACAAAAATTACCATTTTTGATGTTAAATTAGACAAATCATTTAACAATGGTTTTAAATTATATTTTACTTTAACAAGTTTAATTTACGAATATGAGAGTTCAAAAATTGCCATTTTTAATGTTAAATTATACAAATCATTTAACCCTTTCAGTGCTATGGTCCGATATATCGTCTTTTGAATCTGTTATCAATAAACACTGTTACTGCTTCATAAGCGATTGTACCGTTAGGCGCTCAGTCTGCAGTCTGAGTCTGACATGTGGTGAAACCTGGTAGACACGAATTGAACTACCTCGTCCAGCGCCTAGTCTCTATAATACCAACTGATCCACTGCAGCTGCTAGCCTGACCAGTGGCTGTGCGGTCTAAGGCGTTACCTTCCCGGCCGGGGGTAACACTTGGATCGAGTGTTCGAATCCCGTCACAGTCGGTGGTTTTTATGTGCAACTCATGGAGAGTTCACCTGTCTGTGGCAGAGTTGAAGGGGAGGGCGGACCTTAAGCAAACGGTGGACGGCTCGGGTCCAAGCTGACGGGATGGGTGGATTCTTTGTGAGTTGCACATCTGATCAGGTGTTTTGCTACTTTTTACCTATCCTTTACTGTGTGTGTCCAGCGGAAGCACGTTTTTATTAATTTTAACTGTTCAGGCGTTCAATATATTAAACAAATCAACAAAACATCACGGATTCAACTACTCCTTTCAGAAGCTTAGCACTCAAAGGGTTAACAATGGTTTTAAATTATATTTTACTTTAACAAGTTTACTTTACAAATATGAGAGTTCAAAAATTACCATTTCTAATGTTAGATTAGACAAATCATTTAACATTGGTTTTAAATTATATTTTACTTTCACAAGTTTAATTTACGAATATGAGAGTTCAAAAATTACCATTTTTAATGTTAAATTAGACAAAATCATTTAACATTGGTTTTATATTATATACTTTAACAAGTTTAATTTAAAACACAAAGTTATAGATGTGTGAAACCAGCGTCAGTGCAGTTGAACTGTTTGTTTGGATTGGATACGTCTTCACACTATACAATATCATTTTATAAATAAAACTGCCATTTTGAAACTATCAATCTACATATTCAATTAGAACAGATAATTTAATATTTAAAGTCTAAAATTCAAAACATATTTTACTTTAATATTTAGTTTGATCAAAGTACAAATAATTTTCAAAACACATTTAACTTTGAAGTGTAAGATAATTGTTGCGCCCTAAATTAATATCCTTAAAGCATCCTAAGAGGATCATTTGGTGATGGGAGTGACTATTAGATCACTAGTAATTTTGTATCTCCCAATTAAATAGTTATGTTTTACGATTACAGTTTTGAAATGGAGAATTAAATTAGTAAATGGTGAATTGGAAGTATGATTTACAAATGAGAATTTAAATATGAAAATCTATTTTAAAATTTAATTTGGAAATGCAGCTGTTACATTTGAAATATGATTTATAAATGGATATTTAAATATGGAAATCTATTTTCAAGTTTAATTTGGAAATGCAGTTGTCACATTTGAAATATGATTTACAAATGGATATTTAAATATGGAAATCTATTTTAAAATTTAATTTGGAAATGTGGCTGTTACATTCGAAATATGATTTACAAATATTAGGATAGCTATTTCACAATTTTCGGAGCGATTATAAAAAAAATGATGGATTAACAGTCAGTTGTGATTGTCCTCCGCTGAAGACATCATCTACACTTTAGCTACAACTGACTACCGTCGCTAACACTCCCTCATTATCAGCTAACATAGTCGGAGTCCTAGGTGCGAGACGCCGGGCCCAGTGACGGAAGAGGTGAGCCGTGACGCGTCCAGTGCCACTGCGTGGTGACGTCATCCAGTGCCGCTCGCCGCCTCAGAGTCCAATGCCACTCGCCGCCTCGAGGTCGTGTCACTGTTGAGAGGTCCTGGGTCCTGGGATGTTGAACAATAGAGATAATGCTGTCGGTAGCTCCTTATATACACGTCGAGAGGCTGGATTTTCAATTTAACCAGGAAATTACCTCATAGCTAATTCTGGTCAAGGTTGGATGTTGCGTGTGTAGGCACGCGTGGGGAATCCCAGGCCTTGCCGTCATGGTCAGTGTGTCAGTGGGCAGCGGTGTGGATCGTTGCGTGTGTGTTTTAATTACAAAAATCAGTAAATAGTTGGCAAGTTAAGAAAACAAAGCCTGTGACTTGTATTTTGAAAGATGAATATGGCAATATAATCAAAGTAGGATTTTATACAGAAGAATTGTTAAAGACTAAATATAAAGACATGTATTTGGTAGAGAAGGTAATTAGGAGGAAGGGTGATTTATTATATGTCAAATGGCTCGGGTTCCCAAGTAGCCAGAACTCGCGGATTTCTGCAAAGGATGTATTAAAATGAATTTAGAGCAAATTTTAAAAATATAGGGGAAAAATATGGCAAGAGTCAAAAAGGACGGGTGCAAAAATCGGACAGTTGGCAGTATTTAATTCGACCGTAATAGTTAATTTGGGAAAGGATTTATTAATGCATTAGACAAATTGCAGACAAATCCAAAGTTAGATTTTTTTTAAATATAGAGGATGGGGAAAATGTATTTAAGGCAGGGGTACTACAGGCTAACAAGGAAACTTGTGTAAGGCGGGAGCTGGCGTCGGCGCAAAAACGGCTCCCCATAAGAATAACATGGGAAAAAAGTGCCGAATAGTATGTCTCTTTGTGGGTTCTCCTCTACTTACTACTCTAATAAATAATACAATATACGTATTAGGAAAGATAAAGTACAAACCATTTACTTTTTAATATTAATATCCAGTGGTTGAACTTTGCTCGGGGAAGGTCAGTCAGTCGCTCTCTCGTCCGTACCACCACCCTATAGAAGTTGCTGCAACAGTGTTCTATCTAGGTATTATCAATAATCAATCAAATTTATTACTGCTACTGTCAAACTTGTCAATGGTTTTTTTTATCTCACAGTCAATGAGGATTATAAATATGTTTTAGGGTTGGCTATAACATGTTTATGCTTTACCCTGACAGCATGTTTACTCTGACAGTTCAATGGTCGTCTTTGAAATTCGTTCTCATTATTAATATGTGTTATATTAACACAGTTAAACATTTTAATTTTTAAAAATCTGAGGTTTCCTGAGGGTGGGACTAACTGGAATTGCATTTTTGTTGCCCTACTATGGCACCCTCCAAGTGAGTTTTTACCCTTGAACCCTCCCCCCCAGAGCTCACCCCGGTCACATTTTTGCAGTTTTGTCAACCTGACATTTTGTGTTTGATGTCCAGTGTTGCCAACCCAAATTACATCGCTGCTATATGCATATAGATGTGAAGGCAAGCAAACAAAATTTTCTCATACTGAATGCAGTTTGTTGTATTCTACAATTTAATGACTGCACCCTATTCAATTTTATTTATATTTGTTTGCTGTCTGAATTATAAAAATAATGTAGCAAAAGTTTTGGTTTCAAACAACCACTATCAGTTTTGACTGATTGTATATGTAATCTATATGAGATGTTCCCAAAACAAAATATTAATAACCGTCTATCTTCTCCATTAAAATCCCTCTAAAATTCCTATTTTTTCTCTGAAAGTGCAAAAACATATAGGTTAATGGAAATGTAATTAAGAACTGAATTTACTTGTAACCATCAGTTTATACACTATAAAAACGTACATTTTATTTGAAATAGCTTCTTCTATAATTACCATATTTCTTGAGTTTTATTCTCCATTTTAGTGAATTTCCCCTGTAGGTAAGAAGCTATTACCGTAGTCGGCATGGTAAGACCTAGGCCTAGGACCATGATGACTTTTCGTATTGAGGTCCCCATATGCCAAAAACACCATTTGTTCAAAACTGTATATATGTGTGTCCGTGAGCACGATAACTCTCGTAAAAATAATCCGATTTTGACGAAATTTGGTATAAACGTGTAAAGTAGCATTTATGACTTTAAGTTCAAAAACCAGACAGATCGATCATTCCGAAGGGGTAATTTGGGGGGGGGGGTTTGTACCCCAAAATTGGGGTTTTGAGTTTGTTTACATATAGATTTTGAAAAAGTCAAATTTTAGTTTTTCAATTGGAATCAGCTTAAACAGACGCACAATTTGGTGTTTGGATCATTGCTCTACGTCAAATGGTTACAGAGAAATTGAAAGTGCTAAACACAGTACGTTGTCCAATGTTATTCTTATGGAGATTAAGACAAATTGTATATCCCGCTTATTTATCAACTTATCCTGATGAAACTTGGTATATTTCTTCATATCGTTGTGGTCTATTGATATTTTCACTAAAAAACATTTGTTGGCCGATAGTTCCCGTAGCAGCAAACCTGCGTACTCAGCCCCCATGTTATTCTTACGGAGAATAAGTAACGTGAGTAGTGAGTAATGGAGAGTTCTGCCCCAGCAGGAGCAGCAGTACCTCCTCCTCCTCCTCCCCCTCCTCCTCCCCCTCCTCCTCCCCTCCTCCGCCTCCCCCTCCCCCTCCTCCCCTCCCCCTAATCCTCCCCTCCTCCTTCCCCTCCTCCTCCCCCTCCTCCTCCTCCCCCTCCTCCTCCTCCTCCCCTTCCTCCCCCCCTCCCCCTCCTCCTCCTCCTCCCCCTCCCCTCAGAGCGGTCTGGCTTATCATAGGTCGGATCTGAATTCTGATTGCAGATTATTGTTCGTCTTGTCAAGCCGAGTCATTTGAGTACCCACATCGTACACTTTGGATGATGTTTACAAAAAAGGGGCCCGCACCACAATTTTGACCTTTTTTGCATTTTTGGAATCTCCTCGTCAAGACGAGTCATTTAAGTACCCACATCGTACACTTTGGATGATGTTTACAAAGGGGCCCGCACCGCACTTTTCTTTTTAGAAAGATTTCCTTCTATTCCCTAACATGAAAAGCTTTTGTGGCCTTGAAAAAGGCCGATTATGATTGTGGGATCAGGTGGAGGCTAAGGTGTTGGAAAACGTTTATTTTTTACTGATGAAAAACTGTGTTACTTCATTCGGGTGCAGTTCATCGGTCCGCCGATTCCACCACATGTCAACAAGCATCATGTACTTCTGCTCATGTTCAATGGCGTTGAAGTGCTCCTCTTCAATGGGGTAGAAATTCATCTTGTAGTCCATGTCCCGCTGCCAATATTCCCATTCTAAGTCGTCCAGCGGGCAATGGTTCCACATGCCGTCGATTCCCCGTTGTCTGGAGTACAGAACGTAGTCAAGATCTTGGATAGTTGAACACACTTTTGGCTCATGAACGTACTTGAACTTTTTGTCAATGCGCCATAGCCTCTTCTTATGGAAATGCTTCAAGGTGCAATCATCGTCGTCTTTTCTATTGTAGAACTCATCACCTTCGAAGTAATCATCTTCATCGTCAAACGGCCTCTTCTTATTATTGATATTCATTGACGTTTCTGCCTCCGACTCGACGTCTGTGATGCTACAATCCCACTCGATGTTGTCCATGATCTCTTCGTAGCTGTTGCCGCTTCGAAACTCAAGACTAAACTAAACTTTACTGCTAGGGGCGGGCTGTGCGTCGTGGGCTGATGGGCGCAGGTGTACAAACAAAAAACCGACGCGTCACCCTCCTGTCTGGGAATGCGGATGCTGTAATTTGATACCTCGAAGGGAGGGCGCAGACGTTCACACAAATAACCGTCGCGTCACCCTCCTGTCTAGGAATGCGGATGCTGTAATTTGATACCTCGACGGGAGGGCGGCCGACCCTTCTAGGAACCCATAATTATAGACCACCCACGTCGAATTCCGAGAAATAAATCACCAGTTGTCAAACACCCACGGTCTCATTCTTGTTCTAGTCTTCAACAATTCCTGAAGTATGGGGGAGCAAAAATCTCCCCCTAACCAATTATGTGTTAGGGGGAGCGAAAATCTCCCCCTAACCAATTATGTGTTAGGGGGAGCGAAAATCTCCCCCTAGTAATTAAATAAACGGAACATCAGGCGGACGAGAAATTGGAGCGCGTATTGAGCGGTGGTGGTTATAAGAAGCGGGTCGCGACACGCCACAGTCTCTCGATAGACTTCTTCGAAGACGGACGTCTACCGGACGTATGCAAAGACAAAGGAGAACTATAAAGAAGCAAGTAGGTGGAAAGTTTAAACGAAGAGCCATTACAAAGAGGATAACATCGTTAGACAAACGTCGTAGAACTGTAACGAAACGACGCAGGAGAACAAGGGATATTTTCAATTAATTCGATAACAATGTCGTTTATTCATCAGAAATCGTGTGAATGTGTGAAGACTGAACTGGACTTGTTTTCGTTACCGCCTACGCAGACCAACATCGAAAGTGGTAAATGGGTTCAATACAAACCGGTCTCATCGCTGACGGACGATTCGCCAATAGAGTTTGTAATACCCGGTCACGGTGACGAGTACACGGACCTGACACAAACGTTATTACACGTGAAAGCCGCTATTGTGAAACAGGATGACACTAAAGCGGACGGTGGGCAACCTGCTAAAGAGGTGGGCCCGGTGAACAATTGGCTCCACTCGATATTCAGTCAAGTGGATCTCTATCTCAATCATAAACTGGTGTCCCCACAAACTAACACGTACGCTTACCGTGCCTACTTGGAAAACCTATTGAACTACGGATGTAGTGCGAAGAATTCGCACCTGACTAGCGAGCTATTTTTTGAAGATTCGGCCGGACTAATGGACGATTGTGACGAATTGAACGAGGGATTGAAAAAGCGTCGCGATCACACGAAAGAAAGCGATGTTTGCGATATGGTCGGTCGATTGCACATCGATCTGTGCAATCAGAACAAATTCATGTTGAACGGTGTCGAGATGCGATTGCAACTTATCAGATCCAGAAACTCGTTTTGTATAATGTCCAAAACGCTAACTACCTACAAGGTGACAATTAAAGAGATTAATCTTTTCGTACGTCGATGTAAGATCAATCCGAGCGTATTGTTGGTGCACAGTAAAACTCTCGAGACCGGCACGGCCAAGTACCCGATCACGCGTGTAGAAGTGAAATCCTTCACACTACCCTCCGGTATAATGAGTAAAACTTTAGACAGCGTATTTCTCGGTCAGTTACCGAAACGTGTGATAATTGGACTGGTCAGTAATCTTGCGTTCAACGGAGATTTCAAGAAGAATCCTTACAACTTTCAACACTACGATATGAATTATATCGCATTGTACGTGGACGGTGAACAAGTACCGTCCAATCCGTTACAGCCCGTTTACACATTGAATAGTGAGACATATATACTCTCTTATTACACATTGGTCACCGGCACCGGAATCCACTTCTCCGACGCAGGTAATGAGATCAAGAGAGGTGACTATCCGTACGGTAATTGTCTTATGGCGTTCGACTTGACACCGGACATGTCCGCGGCTGAGTCGAGTCACTGGAATCTCCTGCGCAACGGTAATCTACGTATCGAAATTGGATTCTGCAAAGCGTTGCCCGAGACCGTCAACTGTATAGTGTACGCCGAACTGGACAACGTCATCGAGATCGATCGTCACCGTAACGTAACAGTTGACTTCAGCGGGTGAATAAAAGCGAACGCTAAACAGAAATATTGTCTGACAGCGAGTGCGTACAGTTTACTTCAAGGGTGAGCAGACGCACCACCAGTCAGTAGTAAGGTTGAAGTCACACGGTAAGGACGTGAACATGGACGCTTATGCTTCTGCGGACGACTATATCAAATCGTTTATTCAGGAGATTGAGGTTATGAACAATAATGCTAGTGATCAGGCATTGACATCACCTCAGACGTCATCTGTAAAACCGGTCACTGCCTGCAAGAGACGAAGGAGGGCAACTCCCATCGAAGTGGAAACCACGAAACCAGGATGGGTGCCAAAACCAACAGATGATTGTCCCATAGTGTCATGGATGGACGATGGGAATACTTTTGCTGTTCAAAACCCGGGAAACAAAGGACAAATTTTATTGAAAATGGAAATGTACGATGGTACAGATATGGTGTTCATGTGCGGTTTATTTTTGGACAAAGATGGTGAAATGCACCAAAGTGTTAAACAAATAGTTGATAAAATGGAAAACATGTGGATCGATAAATCAATAGGAGTACCGAAAATTACAGGCTTAACTCAAACTGTTACACAACGCAGTGCAGTTTCGCAGGCAACTTCGAAGAAGCGAGCTGTGAGGAAGAAACAACGAGTGGCGCAAGCATTCAATTAGAGCATCCGCATTCCCAGACAGGAGGGCGAAGCGTCGTTTTTTGTGTGTGAACACCTGCGCCCGACCCTTCGGACCACCCACTTAGAAGAAAATGGCGGCGAGGGTTTATAAGGCGGAGCCCCGCCCGATTGAGCATCATTCGCCACCAGACCACCACCTCCCATAGACCTACTCTAACTACTACTAGAGATGTCGAGCAGCAGCAGCACTTTCAAGCCAGAGTTTTCGATTTTGAACGGCACTGCAACAACCGCGGACCTGAGAGCTACCCTCAACAACTGCAAGTCTGACTCTCCGCTCTACACCAGGATAGCCGATCTCCGAGAGGAATGCGGCTATCTCATCACTGTGATGGAGCGAGCCACCACACCCTTTGGCAAAACGATCATCGTGATCCTGGAGGGGCAGGTCGAGGACGACTTCTTTCTGCGAGTCTACCTGCCTAGGCGCTTCAACGAGATCCTGAGCAACACCGACATCGAGCGCTACAACGGCGGGTTTGGAGAACGCCTTCGCTTGGTGAAGCGCAGCCCGAGGGGTTCCAATAGAAGATTCACACCTTTGGAGTTTATGTAAAGCAAGACTTGAAGATTATGTAAATACCTTTGTAAATTAGTTTTCGTAGTCAATACTTATAGTCACGTTCAGAACATAACCACTGTGTTATTTATTTCACTTAACCCCAAACTCCTTTAGTAGTAAGTTTAAGAGTGTGAGTATGGTAACTGTGAGGTGTTTAGCTCAGTAGTAATCATGGGCTTGATGTGGAAACATCCGTTCTCAGCCATTGTGGCGGGACCTTCGGGTTGTGGCAAGTCTCAGTTTGTGTCAAAGTTTCTAAAACACATTACAGAAATGTGTGACACGCCATTTACCAGTATAAACTTGCATTATGGTAGTGGTGGTGGTGGTGGTGGTGGCGACTCGAAAAATGTCAACATTAACCACATAGAAGGTCTACCAAACTTGGAGGATTTTTCTGGTAACGAGCCGATACTTGTGATTATAGACGATATGATGCGTGAGGCCGACAATCGTGTGGTGGATCTTTTCACAAAAGGTTGCCATCATCGCAACATTAGTGTGTTTTTCATTACACAAAATTTGTTTCATCAAGGACGCGGGCAGAGGGACATCTCACTGAATGCGCATTACATTGTGTGTTTTAAGAATCCTAGAGATAGAGTTCAGATTAGGTACTTGGCCAGACAAATATATCCAGACAGCACGAAATTCATCGAGGAGGCGTACGCTGACGCTACGAGGAATCCACACGGCTACCTACTGATAGACTTGAAACAATCAACAGACGAAAATATGCGAATACGAAGTTGCATATTTCCAGACGATTCTACCAACTATGTGTACTTGCCAAAGAAAAGGTAATTTCGCCATCAGTAGTAATCATGTCGTGCTTGCGGAAGGACGCAGCTCTGCTTACAGCTTTCATACACGCAACACCCAAGGAGCGGAAGGCACTGTTAAAGGTGTGTGACAGGAGCCGCATTCGCTCAGTGTGTGAGTGCGCATACAACGTGTTGCGAGGTAACGTTCACCTGGCGAAGAAGAGTAAAAGTCAGTTAAGCAAACACAAGGCGACGCTACGTCGATTGGTGAAACGCGGCGAAGGCTGGTCAAAGAAACGAAAGTATCTCATACAAAAAGGCGGTGGAATCTTTATACCATTACTTTTGAGTGCAGTACTACAAGCAGCATTGAGTAGATAAAAATGACTGGTATCAACAATCAGTTCTATTTGACACTGCCCAGCAACAGTTCGATGCAGTATTATCCGAAAAATACAGTTGCAAATGATATAACACATTTGCTGAGAGCTATTCAACTGGACGCTGGTGACTGGGAAATTGCACTTGTGGAAGCGCACTATCCCTGTACATTTCTATCAGTCGGTAATGACGAAACAATTGACATTTGCATACAACCGCAAGAGGAAGCAAAAGTGAACATAGAAGCGTTGGCGCGGGTTATGGACAGCAATGCCGATGTAACACCAGTAGTGTCGGCTACTCCAAAACAAAACCACAGAATTAAATTGAAGACTGGTGATTACGCAAATATTCAAGAATTGTGTGATCATATCAATTCACAAGAACTAGCGATTACTTTTGGTGTAAAGTTCACCGTTGAAAACTCATACAACAAATTCATTGAAGTATCGATGGGAACTGATGTTGGAAAAATTACATTAAGTCCAACGTTAGCGCTTCAATTGGGATTCGATCCGAAAGAATTGACGCTGGAAGGTGATGCAGTTAACAAAAGCATCCGTTAGCCCAACATTCGTCTTGGCTTACCGTCACACATGTACGTGTATTGTGACTTAGTCGAGCCGCAGATGGTCGGCGATACAGTCGCACCGTTATTGAAAATTGTCAATATATCCACGTCTACTTATGTATACGGATTGCATAAATCAACATCATTCATAGATCCGCACTATGTGCCTGTTATGAATAGATCTTTTGACAGTGTGGAAATTGACTTAAGAGATAACATTGGTAATCATTTGCCATTCCACTTTGGAACGTCGTGCGTGAAGTTACACTTTAGAAAAGTAGCTAGTCATTAGCACAAAAAAAATTGAACATGCAAAGAAGATGGTAGTTGTGCCGCAAGAGTTGATTGATCGATTGCAATCAAATGCTACGGATAACAGACCAACTAATCTATCCAGTGAAAACAGCCTCGACGCGGAGATGCAACAAATATTGAATAACAAACGTATGGACGATAGTGAAAAGTGGAAATTGTACAAACAAGCGTTACATCGATTCTTGCATATTGCAGAGAATAGACGACATCCGATTAGCATACCAATCGTGGAGACGGGTGGGATTGAACATAGTCGTCGATCGCACCCCGCTGCGTAAGGTGGTCCAGTGGGAGAGATTGTGGAAACGTTTTCCAAAACTTACAGATCTGATGCCCGCAATCTTTTACGTTTCATGAAGCGTGACGGCAGCTTAATCAGTTGGGACAGTGGCTATTCAGTGTACATCAACGGTGTAAAAATCCCAGAGTCAAATCTAGTGGATATCTTAAATTGCATAGTAAAGGTGCGTGTGCGTGATTACATACCGCCAGGATGGCGGGAAGTGCTCAACGCATTGAAAGCAATGAACGTGCCAAAGGACTATATGAATAATCTAAGAGCACTAAAGGAAATAAATGCCGAATATCGATCATCATTCACAGGAGGAGAAGGATCAGACGATGAAGTGGACACTTCAACTGAATCAATACTGAGAACACCGCTTATAAATCGACTACGATCGGCTAGAGGAAAACGTGTAACATCCACATCGGTGCGAGCGACAGAGCAGTTTGATTTTTTAAATAGAAACAAGCCGTCGTCAAATCTGGATAAGTGGGAACAGTACACAGGATAGGTTTTCATTATGGAGCGTTTGTATTACAATCCCATCGAACCTTCGTCGTATGGCGGTGTAGCTCCTTTAGCGCGAGCTGCAAAACCAGTTTCAAAACGCAAAGTGATTGAATGGTTACAAACACAGGACACTTACACATTGCACAAACCGGCACGCAAGCGTTTCCCGCGCAATCCTTACATAGTGTATGGTCCATTTGAATTGTGGCAAGTGGACTTGAATGATATGCGTGGTCTTAGTAAACACAACGACGGCGTCAACTACCTACTGACTGTAATAGACGTGTTTAGCAAACACCTGTATGTGCGAACGTTGAGGCAGAAAGAAGGAGCTGAAGTGGCCAACGCTTTCGAGGAGATATTTGCCGAAGCGACCGACACACCTCGCTGTTTACAAACTGACAAAGGTACTGAATTCACCGGTGCCAAGACGAAAAAATTATTCAAACAATACGGAATCATCTATGTCACTACACAAAACCCAGATGTTAAAGCGGCCGTAGTGGAACGCGTGAATCGCACTTTGAAAACACGCATGTGGCGATATTTGACTTACAAAAACACATATCGTTACGTAGATGCGTTGGACAAACTGGTTAGCGCATACAACAACAGCGCTCACAGGAGTCTAGGCAATAGAATACGACCAGTCGATGTGACTGCCGACAATAAGCGAATATTGCATCAGGTATGGCGTCGAATGTTCGGTAAGATACCGCGTCGTGTTAAGGCAAAACTGAAAGTTGGCACCACAGTGCGCATATCTAAGGAGAAGGGTACATTCGCAAAAGGTTACGAGACCAATTGGAGTAAAGAAGTGTTTGTGGTGCGTCGTGTAAACACATTGATGCCTCTACCAATGTACACTTTGTCGGATCTCAAAGGTGAACAAGTGACTGGACAGTTTTACGAATACGAATTACAAAAAGTGACAATATACAACGACCATCTGTTCAAGATTGCTGAAATACTAGACACTGCCGGTCGCGGTCGCAGTAAGCGTTATTTCGTCAAGTGGGCAGGTTACGGAGACGAGTTCAATTCTTGAGTAAGAGCGATAGATTTGCAAAATGCCTAATAGCAACCAGTTCTATTTGACATTGCCCAGCAACAGCTCAAAGGATTATTTTCCAAAAAACACAGTGTCCAAGTACACTACACATCTGCCGAGACAAATTCGATTAGAAGGCGATGGCGAGTGGGAGATGGCTTTGGTCGAAGCGCATTATCCATGTTCCTTTATGACTGTGGACGAGGAATCGTGTATTTGGCTCGAGTTGTATAGTGGCACGCTTTTCATATAGTGCAGCAACCTCAATCGCACTGCTCCGCCGGTGTCGTTCATATTTCGGTCTGCCCGCCTTCTGGCAACAGATGAGTTTTTTGTCGACCGATTTGTCAAAGGGGACACTCGTTCTGCCGAGTATTCCCGTCACACTCAGTGTCGAGCACATTATGCTAAAGATGAAACCCGGTTATTACAAGAACATAACCGATTTATTGAAAATGATCAATAAAGCGAAGGATGTGACTCAGTACTTGTACTTTGAGTATGACAAAGAGCAGGACAGAGTCAAGATCACGACAATGGTGGACGGTATAAGCAAAGTGCATTTCACCGAAGCGCTGTCTCTCCAGTTGGGCTTCAATCCGCACGAGAACGTTTTGTCAAATTACCTCACAGCGATATGGCCGCCAAATCTGACTATGGGACTGCCGACACACTTGTACGTGTATTGTGATCTGATTGAACCGCAGCTGATTGGCGACACTACAGCGCCGCTTTTGAAGATTATCAACATTTACAGAGAGAAATACACACACGGCGCGCATAAGACTGTGCATTTCATCAGTCCTCATTATGCGCCAGTTATGAAAGGAACATTTGAAACGATCGATATTGACCTAAGGGATCACGCTAGTAAAAAAGCATCATTCCTCTTTTGAGACGTCGTACGTGAAGCTTCATTTTAAAAGAGGAGCTCAGCAATGATGAATACAAACGATCCCTACATGGCGTACTACCGTCGCCAACAATTGCAGCAGACCGGCGGCAGTATCGATAGGGTATTTCGCGGTGCACCCTACCAGCGCGGACATGGAATTGGCAGTTTCCTAGGCGGTATGTTCCGCACCATCACACCGCTACTCAACTCGGGAGCTTCTGCTGTGGCCAAAGAGGCGTTGAAATCCGGTGTTGGATTCTTGGGCGACATGGCCATGCACCAGCGGGATCCCAAAGAAGCCGCTAGAGATCATTTCAGCCAGTTTACAGACTCGCTAAAACGCCGGGCGGACGGCAAACTTCAACGTGTGTTAAGTGGCGGCAGCGGCTCTCGCACGAAACGCCGTCGCGTAACGCGAAAGAGTAACGCGAAACACCGACGCGCTACTCCTGCGCGAAAAACCAACGTGATACTCTCGCGTAAGAGGAACGCGAAGCGCGCCATGTTCGGCGGCCGTCGTGTCACACCGCAGTCTTTGACGAAACTCCTTCGAGGAAGGTCGTCATCCAAGAAGAAGAAGGGCAAGTGCAGCAGCAGCAAGAAGAGAAGGACAGTTAGGAAGAAGACGAAGAAAACAAAGACGAGGAAAGCAGTGAGGAGAACGTCTGTACGTGATATATTCAATTAACACACACACACACACACACACACACACACACACACACACACACACACACACACACACACACACACACACGCGCGCGCGCAAGCAATGTCGTTTCTACATCAAAAGTCGTGTGAATGCGTCAAGACGGAATTGGACTTATTCTCCCTACCGCCGACGCAGACCAGCATCGAGAGCGGCAAATGGATTCAGTACAAACTAATCTCCACACTGACTGATGATTCGCCCATCGAGTTTGTTGTGCCCGGCAACGGCGAAGAATACAACGATCTTTCGCAAACAATGTTGGAAGTTACAGCGTCTATTGTCAAGTCGACAGGAGCGGCAATCGCAGATGCCGATGAATCGAATAAAATTGGCCCAGTCAACAATTGGCTGCACACGTTATTCAGTCAAGTTGATATGAGTATGAATCAGAAACTGGTCACACCACAAAACAACACTTATGCATATCGAGCGTATATTGAAACATTGATGAATTACGGCTATGATGCTAGGAAATCACATTTAACATGTGGACTGTGGAACGCGGAGGACGCAGGCTATATGGACAATACTCTGGACGATAACGATGGACTAAAGGCGAGACGAAAAATGACAAATAAAAGTCGTGAAATCGATATGCTCGGTCGCCTACATGTGGACATGTGTAATCAGAACAAGTTCCTGTTGAACGGTGTGGAACTGCGTTTTAAACTGATCCGATCAAAAGATTCTTTCTCCATTATGTCGGATGAGGGTGACTACAAGGTGCACATTGTTGATGTGAATCTCTGGATACGAAGGTGTAAAGTTAGTCCCACTGTACTGTTGGCGCACAGCAAGACGCTTCAGACCGGCACAGCTAAATACCCAATCACCAGAGTGGAATTGAAAACATTCACACTGCCGTTTGGAGTGAGGAGCAAAACTTTGGACAATGTCTTTATAGGTCAAGTGCCGAAACGAATCATTGTCGGACTGGTCACCAACGCCGCTTATAATGGCGATTTAAAAAATAATCCATTTAACTTTCAAAATTTCAAAACCAACTACTTCTCACTGTACGTGGACGGTGAACAGGTACCGTCCAAACCGCTACAACCACACTACGAAACCGGCAAGGGAAAATACGTGATGGCGTATCACAGTCTGTTTTCAGGCTCCGGCATACACTTTAGCGATGCTGGTAATCTCATAAATAGAGACGATTACGACGATGGATACTGTCTGATGGCATTCGATCTAACACCTGATATGTCAGCAAGCGACACGACTCATTGGAACCTAGTGCGCAACGGCAGTGTGCGTATGGAGATTGCTTTCGACACGGGGCTCACAGAGACTGTCAACTGTCTGGTATACGCAGAGTTTGACAACGTCATAGAAATCGATCGTCATCGCAACGTGTCTGTGGACTTTGACGGTTAGATCGTCTGTGGTGACGTCATCGTCCTCAGTCAACAACCAACACTCGCACAAGATGGATCGTTTATGCAGAGTACCGCGTAAAAATTTAGCATCTCCAATTATTGTGGATTTTCAATGTTTCAAGGACAACGCAAATGACTACATTCTGAAGGAAGTGTGCGTCTTGGAATTGGTCAGTGGAACACTGCTAATGCATCATATCGCTAAATCACCATTCAGCCGAGATTTCCTATCACAAGAGAAACTGCGTGAAAGCTATTGGCTCACAAAACACTGTCACGGATTGGAATGGGACCAAGGTGATATCTGGTATCATGTGCTAGAGGAAAAGTTACGTTCATGTATCGCCAAACGACCGATTGTCTATGTCAAAGGTGCTGAGAAAAAGGAGTTTGTACGATGCAATTTCATCACGGATCACTGTAGTACTAATGTCATCGATATCAACGATATTGGCTGCGGATCACTATCGTCAATCAACAGTCTACTATCAACAAACGCAGTGCGATGTCGCCATCACAGATCAACTCACACACGATGCACTCTAACCAATTGCATCACATTGCGCGGTTGGTTACAACTAAGTACAAATATCGATGACGCTGATGATTACGCTGACGATGGTGTGAGTGATACCAGTTCCTGCTTTTGTTTTGCTACTAGTACTACTTCTTCCTCTACTACTGACTGTGGCGTTGACAAAGTAGAATGAATACCTTAGAGATACAAAAGTGTATGGCTAAACTGCCCGTACAGAATGTTGGTGTCTACGCTGCGGATCAATTGCCCCATTACATCTCACCATCTACTGTTATGATTGTGAACACTGATCCACACAATGAAGACGGCACTCACTGGGTCGCTTTCTACCTTAACAAAGGAGGAGGAATAATTGAATTCTTTGCCAGTTACGGTCAACCGCCACATCTTCAATTCTACCAAGGATTCCTGAGACGCAACGCTCGTCGCTACCTGCACAACGAGCATCGAATTCAAAGTGACAACACTCTGGTCTGCGGTCAATACTGCCTTGTATTCCTGTACTGCCGCACCCACTACGGCATGAAGATGAAGGACTTTGTACAGCTCTTTGAACACTCTTCTACTGGCCACAACGACGCACTGATCAGAAGACTCTTTATACAAATGTATACCAATTGAATTTTGCATTTTAGCGAATTTCCCCTATAGGGATTAGCGAAATTCCCCTATAGGGAAGAAGCTATTACCGTAGTCGGCATGGTAAGACCTAGGCCCAGGACCATGATAACTTTTCGTTTTGAGGTCCCCAGACCCCAAAAACACCATTCGTTCGATACTGTATATATATATATATATATATATATATATATATATATATATATATATATAGATATATATATAGATATATATATGTGTCCGTGAGCACGATAACTCTCGTAAAAATGATCCGATTTTGACGAAATTTGGTAAAAACATGTAAAGCAGCATTTATGACTTTAAGTTCGAAAACCAGACAGATCGACCTATCCGAAGGGGTATTTTGGGGGGGTTTTGTACCCCAAAAATGGGTTTTTTGAATTTTTTACATATAATTTTTGAAAAAGTCAAATTTCAGTTTTGACCATTCGATTCAGCTTAAAAAAACACACAATTTGGTATTTCGATCATTCCTCTACGTCAATTGGTTACCGAGATATTGAAAGTGCTAAACACAGTACGTTGTCTAATGTTATTCTTATGGAGGAAAAGAAAATTTTTTTATCTCGCTTATTTATGAACGTATACTGACGAAACTTGGTATACAGCTTCATCTCATTGAGGTCTATTGATATTTTCTCAAAAAATTGTTTTTGCATGATTCTCCCGTAGCAGCAAACCTGCGTACTCAGCCCCCATGTTATTCTTATGGATAATAATTAAATGCTCTGTCTCCCTTAATTATGAACATAAATGAATAAAAACTGGTATACGTCTTCACCTAGTTGAGTTATATTGATATAAGCATAAAAACCCATTTTTTGTGTTCCTTGTTGCAGAAAACCTGTGTACTCAGCCCCAATGTTATTCTTATGGAGAATAATTAAAATTGTATATATCGCTTAGTTGTGAATATATTTTTATGAAACTTGGTAAGTGGCTTTATGTAGTATTAAGACATTTATATATCCATTGTAAATTCGCTGAGTATGCAGGTTTGCTGCGACGGGGGTATTTTCTCAATAAACTAGTTGTGTACTCAGAATAAAAAAAGAAATATTCTTATTATTTCCCATCCTCGCCTCCTTTAGTAATTACCTTTAGCAATTAGTCAGACAGACACATATTGAACGAGCAAAACAGATATTGAATGCAAAATTTGAGGTAAAAGATGAATGTAATGCTTTGAACATATACTGCAAAGCGGGGTGTATCGATACACCCCCCTTCAATTACTCTAACCCAGGTAGGAAAGTCCTACTAATGCGTGTTGGTGAAAACACTAGGTCTGACCCAATTTTGGACATACCTATCATACAATGATTCTAAAGTAACATTAATATCCTCGCCTCCTTTAGCAATTACACTTTTAGCAAGTAGTCAGACATTTGAATTGGTAGTTTACTTTTGAATCTTAAAACTATGTGAGTGGAGAAAAAAAAAGACGAATGTATATACGAACAATTTGGCTATTTATTTACACACCTTATAGATATTTTACATCGAGTATGTGCTCCTGAACAATTGAGATTGACTAGCAAAACGAGACTCGACTCAAACTAATGACTAGAACAAAAAAAAAGGAGCACATTTCTAAGTTTTACGAGACTCGATACAAACTAATGACTAGATTTTTCAAAATAATTTACAAGTCAAGTCAGGGTCTTTGGTAATATGTCACAACCACTCAACGCTCCTCATCCTCCGCCTCTCCATCGTCTAGAGGGATGTCTTCGGGCTGAGGTGGCAAGTCAATATGCCCCCATGGCAGTGTATTTACACCATCCGGAAGGATGTAACGCTTGTCGTCGTTATAGCTCAAGGATAGCTTATCAACTTGAACTGTGAAGACGCGGTTGTTTCGGGACTGGAACCTGGTGTTGATGGTTCTTTTCAACACGCCATTGAAAAGACATTCCCGATAGTCGTCAGAGGTTAGATTGTGTTTTACAACACCTCTAGCGACTCCCTTGGCGCGCTTCACCGTCATGACCTGCAACTCATCATCTTCGGTCCTCTCCTCGAACTCGACAATATCCATGAAATAAAGTTTCGAGCGAAGACCGAGGTACTCGAGCAGCGGACGTCCGTTTGCTTCATCCTTAAACTTTCCGATGACTTTTGCGTTGATGGGGCTGTAGCAGGGATGGTTTCTGGGGTACGCACTGGTGTCAAAATCATCCAGATGCTCCAACATGTCCTTATAAACATCTTCAGTCTGGACGTCGAACACGAAGCTGTCAGTGTCCATGTAGTCAACCTTCAGACGATCACCGTAGCGGTTCTTCATCTTCCGAAGGAAGTCGTACATGAGCCACTTGCTCAGATCAAGGACACACATTCCAACGTAGAGCGGTTTGTCCAGAAAGATATTGACTTTCGACATGTGGACAATGGTGACGTCATCGTTGAAGTAGGTTCGGTCCAGGAAGTTTGACTTGGCCACGCACTTCCTGAACATCTCCGCCGTACACACCAGCTTAGAGTGCATTCGCTTGCGAACATTCTCGATCGTCTTGCCGAAGACCGCGTTGTTCATAAGCTTGAAAAAGTCTTGTTCAAACTTGGTCGTGGCCTTCTTCCTCAGTTCGGTGTTCATTAGGATGTAGCTCTCCAACCACCGAGACTGACGGAACGAGATGACGCGATGCACGTTCACAAGCTCCAGTCCGTTTTCCAGCGCCTGTTGCAGTATTCTGTAATGACAGATGTAGTTCTTCTTGTCATCCAGAGTCGTAACGAGCTTCTTGAATTTCCCTCCTGGAGGAAGTTTGGTAAGGAAGATCCTTGTGAAGGTCGTGCAGGTGGGCGGGGTAGCGAAGGTCAACTTCCAAGACGTAGCCCGTGGGTCCTTCAGGGTCCAACGCTGCAATGTCCAGGGACGCGATCTCCTCGCGGCTGAGCCATTGGAAGTCTCCCTGCGGAAGACACTGGGACATGGCCCAACCGTAAAGGTTGTTGGCGTCTAAGTATAGCAGGTGATGCGTTGGCTCTTCAGGTCGTCGATCTTCAGGGCGACATCCATCATCATTGGCCTTGGCGTGTCTGCGAGCATGCTCGTAGTCTGCATCCGTGATGTCCTCCAGGGTCAGGTCGTTGCGAAAATCTCACTGCAGAGGCAGTTCCGTAGTATCTTCCAACACAGCGTTCGACGTTACAAAGTTGTACGGGAAAACGCCTTTCCTACGGACTAGATCGAAGAGGTGGTCTTCGGGGAATCTCTTCCTCGTCTCCAAGAGTTGAGCTGGTGGAAGTGCGGCTGCGAGGCTGGCGAGGCTCAAAGCCAGGAACCTGTAGGTGTCTAGGAACCTGACTCTGAATCCTAGCTGACTTTTTCCACGCCCTGGCATCCCAACTGGTGTCGCTGTTCGGTCGAACAGGAACCGCTTCGTAAAAGCGATGTACCGCTCTTCCGTGTGAGCCAACACCTCAACATCACCAGGGTCGACCGACAACTCCCGCACTATGAAGTGAGCGTCGTAGTTGGAAAGGTTGTGAAAGTAGCAGTTGACTACTCGCTGCTCCCTGTAGCGTAAGTTACATGATCTGTGCGCAGCGCCACGGAACTCGTAGGGCGGCGCGTGGTTGTGATCACGAACCTTTGGGTCTTCGCTTGAAAATGTCGATCCGCAGAGGTAGCAATTCGTTGTCGAGTTGTACTGCATCGTTTCCGCTGGGGTCAGGACAGGGCGCAGATTTCTTGCTTCGTACAGGAAGTTCCACAATCGCTCAACATCAGTTTTCAACATCTCCATAAATGTCTTTGACGCATCATCACCGAAGTAGACTCGAGGCTCAAACTCCTCAAGTCCGTACGAGTCGATAATCTGGTACGCAAAGGCGTATGGGATGTGAATGTGGGTGGCTACTCCTCCGTGCGGTTCGTCGACTTGTTCATCCATCTCCGCGGTCGGCAGTAGAGCACACTCAAAGTCCGCGTAGATGGTGAAACGCTCGCGTCGGGTGAACTCTGGATGGCTGAATTTGATTTCAGTCTTCTTCGGTGTATCCATGCGGATAGGGGCCGAAGCGGAGCAGTATCGCCTGTGCTCCTCTAGACGCTGAGCGCCCGTCAGACCGAGCTTGTTCGGACGGTTGTCAAAGTGTGCGAAGCACCGCTTACAGATGAATACCCTTCCTAAATGTGCTGTGAGTTGGGGACGGATCAGACGGCCAAGGTCTTTGATGTAGGCGTAGTGACTATCACCGTCCGTTGTCACGTACAAAAGGTCACAATGGTCTTCGCGCTCCTGCCTACAAATCTTCAAGGGAAAGGCGGTGTCCTGATACTTGGGCCGTCCGTTAGGTTTCTGACCCACGAGCGTGTGATCAATACCATAGACGTTGATGCTGATGTTGTTTGTCCGCTCAAACGTCTTGATACTCTTCAGAGCAACAGGGAATTGAAGGCCGGTCCAATCGTAGCGGGCGATGATGTCATCGGTGTACAATGCCGGTCTTTCGGGGTGATCTTGGACAAACTTGCCCAGGACTGCATACATAAAACACCGCTCATCGGTGTTCAATACGTTGATGACTGCTTTGGTGTTCTCTACAGCTGCCGGCAGTGGGAGCCAAGCTCGACCATCTTCACCTAGAGGAGTGTACTCGTTCATACCGACCTCCAAATCACGAACGCGAATGTATGTCCACCCGGAGCCTATATGCTCACACTCAGCCTTCTCTCTGATAAGCTTCGCAAAAGCTGATGAAATGTAATGGGTCAGGTCCGAGGTCGCCGTCAGCGGAGTCATCTTCGTCTTGAAGTTGCGCAGGCAGGTGTTGTTGTGAATATTTTTGAATTCAAACTCCAGCTTCAAGTTGACCTTAATGCTGCGGTGTTTCGCCAAGGTGTTCTCAAGCAACTCCGTAAGGCTCACAATCAACAACGCCATCACTTCTCCGATTGTGACGAGATTCTCCATTGGTCGCTGCAGACGGTAGGTTAAGAGGCGGTTGCGAAAACCCCGTTGAATAAGTGAGAATACGGGGCTTGACTGTCCTGCTCCAGTCATCTCAACATCATCGGGTTGCGGGTGTGTGCTCGTTCCGGGTTGTGGCTCCGTGCTGGGTCCTGCCTGGGGTTCGTCCTGTACCCCGCTCGGTCCTGCCGCTCGGTTCTGGATCAGGTCCTTCATGATCGGGCAGGCGAACCGCTCATGTTGGTCCTTGTTGAACAGCCGGGTGAACTCCCGACCGCAGTATGTGCAAGAGAATCTTCGTTCTTGACCATCGGCGTGAAATTGCTTGGTGTGGGCTCGAAGGTTGTCTTCCCTCTTGAACGCGGTGCCGCATGTGTCGCATAGGAACCTGCAGACTCTGCTGTGGGTTGATTCCACATGTCGACGCAGGTTTATTTCGCGACGGAAACGGCGACCGCATTCATGGCAGGTGTGGTGGCCAGGACCCGGTCCTTCATCTGAAAATAAAAACAAAAAACAGATTAGGATAACTAAAGATCCAATTCCCCTCTCTCGAGAATCACATTTCAAAATGGAGTTGTTAATTAAAAATATCAATTTTCAAACAGGGAATGTAATCTTCTGTACTGCTTGTCTACATTGATGATCCGGGGTTCAAAGCTAAGGATGTAGCTGCAATATTGAGCTGCACCAACCCTAAAGAAGAATTATGTTTTAGGGGGAGCGAAAATCTCCCCCTAGCAATTACATCAATGGTACACCAGTTGACAAACACCCGAGGTCTCATTTTTGTTCTAGTCTTCAGTAATTCCTGAAGTATGGGGGAGCGAAAATCTCCCCCCTAGCAATTAAATGAGTTGAACACCAGTTGTCACGGTCACATTCTTCTAGACGAACAAGAATCTTGAATCAGAATTCAGATCCGACTTATGATAAGCCAGACCGCTCTGGTGAGTCGACTTGACGGGGCGAACAATAAAATAAGTCACTGTCATGTTATTTTAATTTTTTTTTTAACAGCTTTCTACTAGCGCAAAATAATTAAAGCTGTTAAATAAAAACAAGACTTTTATCACTCTCGGGTTGTATATTGTATAACATATTCCTGTATTACTAACATTTAGGTCTGATTAAAACAATAATGCAACACACAAACACGTACCTTGCTGCGTTGGTGGTGGTGGTGGTTGTGGTCTCAAGCCATGGAATCTGATGTGGTGTTGCATCAAATTGTGACTACGCACGTACGCACAGCCGCAAATGGTACACTTGTGTGCGGCGTTCATCTTAAATATGGATTATAAAGTTTTGATAATCACAAATAATACAGCACAACACAAACGTTTTAAATAGTTTAAAGATGCTGGACGCAAATCACAAGTGATCATAATCAGCAACTAACACGAATTGGCAGAACGGAGCAGGATCGGACTATCACGTCTTCGCGCACTGAACTCTCGAACTGAACTGAAGGAGGGCTGGCAATGTGGGGTGACGCTCCCGCTCTCCACTAATGGATTTCGGAGAAGGCCGAAGCAATAAATCTCAACCGCTGTCTGGGGTAAAGACCTCCTGCTGCTCCTGCTGCTCCTGCTGCGCCTGCTGGGGTCGGGTGCAGCTGCACCCCAGACAGGTCTCGACTCGTCGGTTTTTTGTGTGAACACCTGCGTCGAGCGCCAGCCTGTTGGGGTATCCAGTTACAGCAGCTGCATCCCAGACAAGACTGGACTCGTCGGTCGGTTGTGTGAACAGCTGCCTTGGTGTAGAGCACTTGAAGGGGGGTGTATCGATACACTCCCCTTCAAGTGCTCTAATCCAAAGCATTGCAATTATATTCTCCGCAAAATTTGCATTCACTGGTAGTTCAATTGTCCGCAGGCGCTGATGGGCTAGCTCTGTTGGTTGTAGCGTTGCCCTGCTAAACTATTGTATTAATTATCCAAAGTATGTCATGTGGGTACTGAGAATACTCGGCTTGACGAGGAGATTCCAAAAATGCAAAAACCAAAAAAAGGTCAAAAGTGCGGTGCGGGCCCCTTTGTAAACATCATCCAAAGTGTACGATGTGGGTACTCAAATGACTCGTCTTGACGAGGAGATTCCAAAAATTCAAAAAAATAAAAAAGGTCAAAATTGTGGTGCGGGTCCCTTTTTTGTAAACATCATCCAAAGTGTACGATGTGGGTACTCAAATAACTCGGCTTGACAAGACGAACAATAATCTGCAATCAGAATTCAGATCCGACCTATGATAAGCCAGACCGCCCTGAGGGGAGGGGGAGGAGGAGGAGGAGGAGGAGGGGGAGGGGGAGGAGGAGGAGGAGGTGGAGGGGGAGGGGGAGGGGAGGGGAGTAGGGGGAGGAGGGGGAGGAGGGGAGGAGAGGGGAGGAGGAGGGGAGGAGGAGGGGAGGAGGAGGGGGAGGAGGGGAGGAGGAGGGGGAGGAGGAGGGGGAGGAGGAGGGGGAGGAGGAGGGGGATGAGGAGGAGGAGGTACTGCTGCTCCTGCTGGGGCAGAACTCTCCATTACTCACTACTAACGTGTTATCTCCCTTAATTATGAACAAAAAATTAATAAAATTTGGTATGTGGCATTACCTAGTTGAGTTATATTGATATTTGTATAAACCCCATTTTTTGTGTGTCTTGCTTCAGCAAACCTGCATATCCAGCCGCCATGTTATTCTTATGGAGAATAATTAAAATGTCATAAATCGTTTATTTATGAATGTATATTGATGAAACTTGGTATGTGGCTTTATGTGGTATTAAGATACATAAATATGCATTGGGAATTCGCTGAGTACACAGGTTTGCTGCTACGGGGGTATTAACAAATAGAAACTATATATTTGCAGACACTTTAAAGATCTGTTCCTTATTTCTAAATACTTTGGCTACAGCATTTCAGTCAAGGAATGGTCTTTTTTATTACCCTGTCAAACTTTTAGTAATGCCAAATATTCGTTTTCAAGCCATTACCTGCATATAAACAACAATTTGAGTATTTAATGTTTACAGATTCTTCGAATCTGACAATTTTTATTATACATTAGTCATCTTTTTTTGTCACTAACTTTCAGTAATTATTCTTTTGTTACGTCAACAATTTCATGTAACCTTGAATAAAGCGGTAGCCAACAGCCAACCAATAAGATACACAGATTAAATAAAATGGAAGAGAACAAATAAACAAACATAACTATAGATACAAGCCGTTTAATATGTTTAATATGTCACTATATTCGAAGTGTTTGATAACAAAATACGCTGCTAACATATTATGGAGTACGGGAATGGCCTCGTATAGGACTATATATCCTGAACGATCCGGAGATATGAAAAACGTGACCGTAATACGCGAAACGGCTCGTTAAGTCTGACAAAGGCCCGTTCACAAACGTCGAAATTAGAAACAACTTCGAATATTTCATGTTTCAATGAAATATTTGAGGAACAAGTTTTGGGGTGGATATTCCTCAAATAAGAAACCCGCTGTATTCAAAACATACGAGTTAAGAAACAATTTTGATCGTCTTATGTTAGTTATTTAGCGGACATTTTTCAACCTGATTAGTTAAAACAAGTTTCACAACGTTTGGGAGCTAGAATCTAATCACGTCTTCAGGTGAGAAAAATACCTAAAACGTGTTTTTTCCAGATTTTCATGGACTTTTCCGCTAATATTATACATATTTGTTTGTCATGTTTTAGGTATTTATCTCACCTGAAGACGGGATTAGATTCCAAATCCCAAAACGTAGTGAAACTTGTTTACTATTCTGTGATGGAAAATGATCGCAATAATGTTTAAATAACATGAACTCACCATCAACAACAATTTTATTTTAAACAAATAATCATTTGATGTTAGGCTGATCCCTACTGCTGATAATGAAAAAATCCTTGAATTTTTTTTGTATGAGTGTCCACACAATATTCCTATGGTTTGTTTTAAAAAAATATTCGGCTTTGGATCTCGTTATAAGACTGATCTTTTTATAAAATTGTTGTGTAGTTTAATACTGTCCAGTTTTTAACAAAATTATAAGTACTGTATAAAGACAAATATATAACAGATACACCAGTAGAGAATGCAAGCAGCTGTCGGATAAAAGTGAAAATAAGCTAACTGGCACTGTGACCATGGCTTTTATAAGTCGGAACATGTAAGTGTTAATTTAAATGATTTCTCCAAGGCATACGTACCCTACTTACTTTTTTACACCTGTCTTATGGTAGCCCTTCTATGTGAATTAAATTTAAAGTAAAGATTAATATGTACAGTAAACTAGATTCAAATCCGTTGTAAAATTTTTTTTGAGTTTTGCAGCGTCATTTTGCCATACTTATCTTTTCCTGTCCACGATATAGACTTCAGATTTGAGTGTGTGAAACGCATCCAGCAAAGCAAACGGGGACGTCGCTATGGGGTGAGGGTGTCACCTTCCCCCCCAAAAAAAATCAAAATGTTGGGAAATTTGATAACTGAACAAGAAATATTAAAAGTTGGGATTTGTGAGTTGCACGCAAATAACTCTAACATTCCATCTTTTGCCATTGCAGCAGTCGAAATGGATTTTAATTTTAATTTTATAATGTTGAAAATTAAAATTAGAAACCGGTACCGTAAGCCTGGTAAGTAATTTCATACCCCCCCCCAAATTATTTACCTGAAAGCAAAGGGGTGAACCGTTACAGTACGAGATGTGGGCCAATGTATAGTACAATGGGTAAAGTGAAAAAAGAAAATGAATAATTTTCATTCCCACTTAATTAGCATTGAGTAAAAGTTTTACTCAATGCCAATAAGTAGGGGGGTTTGACCGATTGCAGCTGCGGTGGGTGAGGCGGGTGAACGGGGGGCCTCATTATTGTTCCCCCCCCTGTTTTGTATTTGCTAATTACCGTTAATTAATACTGATAGACGTTAATTAATGCCAATTACCGTTAATTAATGCCAATTACACTGTTTAATATGGATAAATCACTGTAATTAGAGCAATTGCGCATAATTTGCATACCTCCCAACCTGAGTTTTCGTCTCCGCCATTTTGCCCTTCCCCCCACCGATGACACACATTGACCATGACAGTGATTTGTGATAATGATATACCGACAAAGGAGCCACCCCAACTTCCCAGACGTGGGATTGTTTTTATTGCCATGGCATATATTGCAGCGACGCTAGATCGCCTGTGCTGCATTCCCACCACACACTATCCCCACCACAAACATATATCCAAACTTTTCTACAGATTGTTTAGCTCATACTACCTCCAAACCATGAACGACGATCAAGGTTTAGCTCTGTTCCTGAACCATGTTATAAATTGCAAAGGCGGATTTTAGACGGCAACATAAATGTAGACTACATTACAATAGAGGGAACGAGAACTGATCAGTTCGATGTCTGGCGTTTCAGTCGCGACTTTTTAATTAGCGAGCAGATCTATGGCCAAATTTGTTCATTCATAGTTGATCTGTACGCATTAAACTTGCCGAACATATCAACAACTGTGGTGAAGGTAGTGGTTGCGGAAGTCCGACGTTGACTCCGGCAACGAGGGCAATGACGAAGAGTAAGCCTTTATCAGCTCGACATCATAAAATACCTTTATCAAGGCCACAAAAGCTTTTCAAGTTAGGGACAGCAGGGAATCTTCCTAATACTGGAAGATTGTCTTAGACTTTTACCGATATATTGTATTAAACAAATCTAATTCCTCGGAAAAAATGCATTCTTCAATTATACATTTCATAACTGTCCCTAACTTCAAGTCTCAGGTGGCCTTGACAAAGGCCTGTTAAGAGTGGGCTTGAAAAAACCTTTTACGTGTGCAATGTAACTGGGGTCACAGTCCAGTTAAATGCGAGGAACTGGGGCAAAGTGTTTTATTTCCCCATCTCGGAATCATTGGCCACAGCAGCAACCAGCCTCTATGCGTCTTGCTTCTTATGATATCCTGCCTTCACTACTATTGCCAGCTCATCATCCAAGTCATCAACCAGGCGCCAATCTGCATTGTATTCAGCCCATTCTTCTGGACATTGCGGTTTCCCACACCATTTTGTAAAGGCATACCCCCTTGCCTCATCCAACTCTGCCCTAATTTCATCAATTGGACGATGATTAAAATAAACTGCCTCCACAAAGTCCAACGTTTGAATCATGACAGTGTTGTTGGTAAATATCGTCACTCTGCTGTTATATCTGAACTGAAGCCCAGAACGTCTGTGTTCAAATGGTGGGAGAAACAAGTTGTTTTATCTAAACAGACGCGTCGTGTGAAACGAACCAACAATATCTACCCACAACCCCAACTATGGTTTTATTCACATTCCAAGAATCTTGGGTGATTTTTATCACAAAGCGTTGGGGATCGCTAAGACCCTTGTCAGCATTCCATTATATGAGGGTTGATTAACGATACACACCTGCATTGCAGCCAGACTGTGAGGGTGCTAGGTTGATTGATGACAATACCTGCACACATAAATATATGCCCCCCCCCCGAAATTTTGTTCAATATATCAATAGTCACAACATTCTACAATGCACATCACAGTTCAGCGTTGTTTTGAAGCTCAAAGTGTCATTTACTGTTTTTTGCGTGTAAGTTGAAAATTAGTGTACAATAGACGATGCACGATTAATGCGTCAATGGACAAGATACGATATTTAAAACGCCTTACATTACGTGAAAGGTTAGCAATCAAGTCGGCGATAGATAGAGCGAGAGACGCATTTTATGGTGAACATTACGGAAATCATTAAAGAATAAGTAAAGAAATCTGTTAAATTTAATGAAAATCGAAATAGCCATTACACGTACGAACCGACTGAGGAAGTGCAGCAGTTAAAATGGACTCAAATTGCGATGGATGAAATGAGATTCCGTGGACTATTTGAACTGATGTTGGTAGAAAAATTAAACATCTAACCTATTGCAATAAGATGTGTTACAACGTGTGCGCAAAGTGTACGTCGAGGGTGAGCAGACACAACACCAGTCAGTAGCACGGTAGAAATCGCACGGTACAGACATAAACGCTTAAAATTCCACGGACGATTACATCAAATCATTTATTGATGAGATTGAGGTTATGTACAATAATGCTAGTGGTCATACATTGACGACACCACCGCTACAGACTTCATCTGTAAAACCAACTGTCAGCAAGAAGCGGAAGAGACCAATTACCGTCGAATTGGAAACTAGAAACCAGGAAGTGTGCCAAAACCATCAGATGATTGCCCCATAGTGTCATTGTAGGAGGATGGTAATACATTTGCAGTTCAAAACCCAGGAAACAAAGGAAAAATATTATTAAAAATGGAATTATAAGATAGTACAAATGTGATGTACATGTGCGGATTACTTTTGGACAAAGATGGTGAAATGCGCGAAAGTTTTAAACAATTAGTTGATAAAGTTGAAAATATGTGGATTGATAAATCATCAGAAGTACCGAAAATTACAGGATTAACTCAAACAGTTACACAACGCAGTACAGTTTCACAAACGCCAAAGAAGAGACTGGTCTGTAAGAAACGAGCGGCACCATCAATCAATTAGAGCAGCTGCGACGCGCCAGTTTTTTGTGAGAACACCTGTTCGGCTGCATTAAAGTCTAGACCTGTCTGTTTTTTGCTGGAGAAGCTGCGGCGAACTTCCGTGGACAAAATGGTGGCACTGGCCGGTTATAAGGTGATGGCGCGGCACATTGAGCATCATTCCCAGCCACCTTCGCGTCTAGCCCACATCCTCCTACCTCTAGCATCATGAGCGCTTCCGAGAACGTGAGTGGAGTCGTCACTGACGAAGCTGTTGACCGAATTACTGCACTCAACGACTGTAAATCCAGTATTGGGTAAGCTACTTTTTTAAAGTAGCTAGCTACAGCTACAGCTACTTTTATAAAAAAGTAGCTTCGCTACAGCTAAAGCTACATTTTTTAAGTAGCTAGCTACAGCTACCAGTAAAAAGGAGATAGCTACAATTTTAGCTACTTTCACAGTCTGGTCATTACTTTTTTTAATAGCGTTAATGAATTTTACTGCCCCACAATTCCATAAGAATACATACAATAAGTACATAAGAATCCATATAATTACCAAAATTTCAGAACAAACTACTTCTCACTGTAAATGGATGGTGAAAAAGTGCCGTCCAAACCGCTGCAGCCGCACTACGAAGATGGAAAGGGTAAATACGTAATGGCGTATCACAGTCTGTTTCAGGCTCTGGTATACACTTTAGCGATGCTGGTAAACTAAATAATGCTGGTAATGCTGGTAATAAATAGGGATGATTACGATGATGGATATTGTCTGATGGCATAATATCTAACACCGGATCAGTCAGCAAGTCAGCAAGTGACACTACAAATTGGAACCGAGTGCGTAACGGTAGTGTACGTATGGATATTGGTTTTCACGCGGCGCTCACGGAGACTGTCAACTGTCTGGTATATGCAGAGTTTGACAACGTTATCGAATTTGATCGTCATCACAATGTAAATGTGGACTTTGGTGGTTAGACCGAAAGCAGTCGGCAACCAACACGCATACAAGATGGATCGTTTACGTAGAGTACCGCGTAAAAATTTAACATCTCCAATTATTTTGGATTTTATATGTTTCAAGGATAAAGCAAATGACTACATTCTGAAGGAAGTGTGTGTCTTGGAATCTGACAGCGGTACTCTGTTAATGCATCATATCGCCAAATCACCATTTAGTCTATATTCCTCACACAAGAGAAACTACGTGAAAGCTATTGGCTCACAAAACACTGTCACAGATTGGATTGGGATCAAGATGATATCTGGTATCATGTGCTAGAGGAAAGGTTACGCGCATGTCTAAACGATCGATTGTCTAAGTCATAGGTGCTGAGAAAAAAGAATATGTACGCTGCAATTTAATCACAGATCACTGTACTACTTATGTCATTGATATCAATGATATTGGTTGTGGGTCACTATCACCAATCAACAATCTACTATCAATAAACGCAGTGCTATATCGCCATCACAAGACAGCTCACACACGATGTGTCCTAACCAATTGTGTCACACTACGCGGTAGGTTACGTCTAAGTGCGAACATCGATAATGATGATGTGAATGATACCAATTCCCGCTATTGTTTTACTACTACTAGGACTTCTTCTGCTACTGACGGTATCGATACAGTAGAATGAACACCATAGAGATACAAAAGTATCCGTCCAAACTGCCTGTACGGAATGTTGGAGTCTATGCTGCGGTTCATTTACCGTATTATATCTCACCATCTACTGCTATGATTGTGAACACTGATCTACATAATCAAGATGACAATCACTGGGTGGCTTTATACCTGAACAAAGGAGGCGAAATAATTGAATTCTTTGACAGCTACGGTCAACCTCCACATCTGCAACTCTACCAAGGATTCCTGAGACGTAACGCTCGTCGCTACCTGTACAACGAGCATCGCATTCAAAGTGACAACACTCTGTTCTATGGCCACTACTGCCTTGTATACCTGTATTGCCGCACCCACTACGGCATGAAAATGATGGACTTTGTTCAGCTCTTTGATGACTCTTCTACTGCTCACAATGATGCACTGATCAGAAGACTCTTTGTGCAAATGTTTTCCAATTGAATTTTTGAAAAATTGCTTTATTCTCAATAAACTCTTTACTCAGAATAAAAAAAATTTTTTGATATTTTTCATCCTACTTCTGCTATAGTATTTACATCAGTTTATAGACTCAAATCCAATGAAAAAATACCAAGTTGAATATTATTGATTTTTATTGGAGTCTGTTTTTTTTACCCACACGTCTAATTTAAGACTAATTTTGGAAAAGATTTAACAAGAATACAAATGACTAGATTGATTTCAACATCAATGATGAAAAATACAAGGTGCATATTTTTTTAACAAATTGTTACATGATTTATTTACAACAATTTACAAAATAATGACTAGAATAAGAAACAAATATATACATACATTCGAAAAAATAAATAGAAAAAAGTTACTAGAATACAACACATTTGAAACTAGAACCGCTCTGCTCACAAGTGTCTCCTAACCATTTTGTCTCTACTCTCATGAGTCGCCACGCGCGCTCTCACTACTGCACACTTAGTCAAGGACGTCTTCATCTCCATCAACACTGCTGGAGGTGACAATGTTAGTGGAATATTTGAAGACGGTAGAGTTGGCGGTGGAAGGAATGGTACAGTTTGTAATGGTGATGCCGCTGGGGGTATAAGATAATGTCCCCAGGGAAGAGTGTTGGCACCATACTCCGGGACGACATAACTTTTGTCGTCGATTGGTGACAACGAACGCTTTGTCACCACAATGGGATAAATGATGTGGTGACGGCTCTGGAAGCGTTTTTTTCAGTGCTTTTGACTGTGTGCTGAAATAAACACTGTTCGTAGTAAGCCACAGTCAACTATTTTTCCACTACGGCACGATTAAAACCTTTCGCCTTCCTCGTGGGCGACGGTGTATCAATTTCTGTAACATCTCAATTATCAATACTGCACGTCATTCCGCCATACACTACGCAGTATAGCTTCGCCATCAGGTCTATGAATGTCCTCATGGCCACCCCGCCGGCTTCGTCCTTGAACCTCCCCAGAACGCTGTAATTCTGACTGCTGTAGCAGATGTAATTCTGGGGATAGATGCTGGTTTCGAATTCGTCCTGGTTCTTCAGCATGTCATGGTAGGCGTCTCTGGTACACATAGCGTAGATGATCACATCAGTAGGCCATTCTAATACTATCTAATCCGTATCATTCTACCATGTCTTAGTGGAAGCCATAAATCCACCGTTTGATGTGGTCCAAAATGCTCATGCCTACATAAACTGGCTTGCTCAAGACCACCCGCAATTTAGCCATCTGAAGTAGGACCAAGTTCTCGTTGTACCAGATGCGGTCGGTGAAATTTGCCTTGGCCACGTACTTTGTGTAGATTTTGCGAGAGGTCGCCAGTTTAAGATTCAGATGTTTTCGAACATTTTGGAGACTCATACTGTATACAGCATTGATCAATAGCTTGAACAGATGCACCTCAAACTTGTTTCTGGCCTGCCGTCTCAGTTCAGTATATATTGTCACGTATGGCTTAAACCATGTCGATTGCTTGAATCACATTACCCGGTGAATTCGTTGTAAAAATGTTTCGCGGGGAACTGGCCCTGTCCCCCACCCTGCAGCCGCAAATACTACGCCAGGGAGCCCGCCCTCGTTCCCACTTCATACCTAACAATAGCAGTTCTACCAACTTCCAGCATCCAACTTAAAATTATGGGACCCTCAGAAACAATCGTGTTGTGTACGGAAATGATAGTAACCTAACCTAACCTAACCGCCGCAGCGCGCTGTTTTTAGCCTAAACGTTTCCTCCCCCACACGAAAATGTTTTATTTCATTCAGTTCAGTCTTTTGTTTGTGAAACGCGGAACACATCTGGCTTATAAATAGAGAGACAGCTAAACAAATGTTAACACAAACGTCTGGCTAACTGTTAAATCTTCGTGTGGAGAACGGGACATCTGCTAGTTTAAATTATTGTGACTTTTGATGAATACAGATTATTGTTTGTTTTTTATTATATTTTAAAAGACAATTTGAATACCTTAGGTACCTTAATCGTTATATATTGGTTCTGAAATAACGGAGTTCTCCTAACAAAAATCGCCTTAGCGTATTATTATATAAGATTCTGGAAATGACAGGATTCGTAGTTTTAAACTGTCGTATTTTAGGAGTATACGTCAATTCTGCTGTTTATGTCAGTTGGCAGAACTGCTGTTGTTAAGTATGGAGTGAGAACGAGGGCGTGGCTTCCTGTTGTAGTACTCACGGCTGCGGAGTGGGGGGACAGCTCCAGTTCCCCGCGAAACATTTTTACTGCGCGAGGACGGCGCTGCGGGAGGTCCGGACTGTTCCAATTCTGCGCTCCCATACAAACTGTTGTCAGGTTATTGCCGCTTCAAATGCGAGGCCTGTGAAGAGAAAATACCTGAGATTAAATAAAAAACTATAGTTGATGTTATTGTAACCAGCTACAAATTTAAATTATTTACAATAAAAAAACAAAATAAATGCATAGTCTACAATCTGAAAATTTAAGCTATTTTAGGGAAGATAACACTTTTGGGAAAATTTACTTCTTTTGGGGGGGAATTTATCCTATTATGGGAATTTATATTTTAGTCAGTATGTTATCAAAATCAAATCGATTTCCCTCTCTGCAAAAAACTCCGAATTTTCTTAGAATCCCATTAGTCCCCCTTGATTGCCTGGATTTTTAGTAAATTTCTTTTGGAAAGTGAACTATTAGCATGACCCGCAAGGTGAAACTTAAGCCCGGGACCACCATAGAAGTTCCTAATGTGACCCCCTGAACACGTTTTGGGGGGTCGTTCAAAATTATATATATATATATATATATATATATGTGTGTGTGTGTTTGCACTCTAGCGGGTGTATTTTTTGTCCGATTTACTTCAAATTTGGTAGGGACGTTCCTTTCTGTAATCAGTTGGATAAGTTCATTGGGCAAAACAATCAGAAAACTCTAAACCCCTTTTAAAGTGATTAATCCTTCAAATTTCGAGTTGTTGGGCCCAAAAAGGGTCATAAAAGCCCCGGATGTAAAATTAATACATGTAAAAAGATGTGAATTAGTGAGGCGAAAGATTTAAGCCCTCTCTCGTCATTCTAGCATACGTATTTACCGAGTTATTAAAGAAAATGTGTTTCAACCTATCACAGTTCGTTGTCTCATGGGGGTTTTACACTAGAAAAACCTGTTATTCCTTTGGTAGAGTACTTTTATGATCCCCAGCAACCTCACCCCTACTCTCAAGCCTATCTGGACCATCGAGGTAAAACCATAGAATAAATAATACAGAGAAGGGCAGCCGCGGGTAAATAATCATGCGTCGTTTAGTTGGGGCCACCCGAGTTAGTTGGGTATTAGTAGTTTAAATGGGTTTGATTTTATGATTTGTTTCAACCAATGGTAGTTCAATATGTGCAGTTAATTTTTGTTTTCTTTAATTGTGCCAGTAATATTATTTGTACTTTACAGATTCTTATTCTTTAATCTGGCTATGGAATTTAAATATTTATAAGTTAATGGATGTAAGTTGAATACAGTAGTTACATGTTATATAAAAAAAAAACTCTTTCTAAATTTGAAGTAGAGACTAATGAAATATGTAGGTACAAAGTATGAGCATGTGTTTAGATAGCCATGCGAATGAATAAAACAACCGTGTAAAAGTAAGATTAAAGCAGGGCCAGGTAAAAAGGGCCGTAAAATTTCGCCTGTTAGCGGACCCCCCCTGTCACGTGGCCAGCTTCGTCATCGCACTGACAGCCGGCTCGAAGCACCGCGCTTACCAGTGCTTTACTCCTGCAACTTCCACGGCTGAAACTTGTGTTCTATTAGACACCGTGATTATATGACTTCATCCTTATTTTGTAGATGAATCAGGCTTTATTGTAATATCATTTTCAAAAGGATTGGCAGCTGAACTATTTATACAACGATTTAGTATGAAATAGAAGTTTGTATTAAGTTAAATGGAATCACGTTGAAAAACCAATAGTTTTGATCGGTATATAAAAACAAAACTTAAATACAATGATCAGAAGAATGATTTTGATCAATTCAAAAATAAAGGAAGGTAGTTTAAGTCACATTATGTTTTTAAATACAACAAAAATCCTCCTTTAGGGGCAGTTGAGTCATGCGAGAATTTAAGAAACAACTTTGCTAAAGAAAAATAAAGCGTTTAGATAATGAAATACCCCCGTCGCAGCAAACCTGCGTGTTCAGCGAATTTCCAATGCATAATATATGTCTTAATACCACATAAAGCCACATATCAAGTTTCATACAAATATATTCAAATATAAGCGATTTTAATTATTCTCTATAAGAATAACACTGGTAATGAATACGTAGGTTTGCTGAAACAAGGAACAAGGATTTAACTAGGCGAAGTCACATACCAAGTTTCATCAATATTCAATCATGAATAAGCGCTATATAACATTTTAGATATTCTCCATAAGAATATCATGGGGGCTGAGTAAGAAGGTTTGCTGCAACAAGGAACCAAAAAAATTGGTTTTTATGCAATTATCAATATAACTTAACCAAGTGAAGCTACATACCAAGTTTTATTAATTGATGTTCATAATTAAGGGAGTCATTACATTTTACTTATTCTCCATAACAATAACATGGGGGCTGAGTACGCAGGTTTGCTGCTACGGGAATAATCAACAAAAAATCAATTTTTGGTGCAAATATCAATATACCAGAACTACGTGAAGCCATATACCAAGTTTCATCAACATACATTCATAAATAATCGAGATATCAAATTTTATTTATTCTCCATAAGGATAACATTGGACAAGTACTGTATTTAGCACTTTGAATATCTCTGCAACGGTTGGGCGTAGAATCACACTTTAAACATGATTGTTTTGTTGAACTGAAAAGATTGGTAAAAGCAAATGTGAAGTTTACATTAAAATAAACTGAGGAAAAGCAAAAAACCTTTTTCCCACAAGATTAACATGGGAGATTTTATGAGTAGGTTTTTTGGATTTTCTCCGCAACCACTTAACCTAGGTTAATAATTCAAAATAATATATTATTTGTTTTTTAAGCTCTACAACATGGTCAAAACCAAAATTAAGTTTTTTAAAATGTTTATGGTGAAAAATGCAAAAAATTGATTTTTGGAAAATTTAAAACCCCCATAAATCCCCCTTCCCATAGTCCGATTTTTCTGGTTTTCGAACTTAAAGTCATGAATGTCATTTTACACATTTGAGCCAAATTTCATCGAAATCGGAGGTTTTTTACTCAAGTTATCGCATTCACGGACACACACACACACACACACACATATATATATATATATATATATATATATATATATATATACATATATATATAAATTTGAACGAATTATGTTTTTGGCATCTGGGGACCTCAAAATAAAAAGTTATCACGGTTTCGGGCTTAAGTCTTACCATGAGACCTACGGTAATAGCTTCTTCCCTATAGGGGAAATTCGCTAAAAGAAACACTCAACTGTTATAGTGTATTTTATATTTATATAGATACAGATCATGGTCATTATAAAATATTTCTAAATGTTAACATACAACTATTTACAAATAATCTGAATTTCCACTCTTCATCAATCGTTCTGATGCAACAGCCAGATTCCACTGAAAACAGCAAACGTGCTTTCTCCACGAATTTCTAATACAAACATAGGTATATACCTCACCAACAAATAAACACTATTATCTAGTTTAATCATAACTAGCTGTCCTGTTGCTTGAATCCAAGCAAGTTTGTACCCAAAGAAAGCTTACTTCAGTTGTAACAAAGGTAACAAAATATCTGATATTAAAAAGGATGAGAACATTTGAGAATAATGCGACTAACGTACTTCCAATCAACACGTAGTTTAGACTTACGCAATTTGAAAGCGCCACTGTTCCGAAAATTCAGCCCTTTACGGTATTTAATTTATGCCCTTTCTTGAAATTCTGAGACCTATAGGCAAATCTACGTATAAATACCATTAATTTGACGCCTCAAACGTTAAAATCCGTCCAGCCGTTATCAAGTTATGACTGTGAAGAAAAAACCCCTAGCGTATTAATATATAGGATATATTGGTAAATTAGCGAGATATAAAGTTTTAGTCATCCTCCATAAGAGTATTTAAAAATGCCAGTGCGATGCGTGAGGTGCGAATGGAGTGGACTGCAGATTTACAACCCGTCATAAAGTGACAACCCCTCTTTGAACTACTCCGTCGACCGCTGGCGCGATGCCGTACAGACCACCCTACCTGGCGTGAGAGGGCGATTGTTGGTGACACTTACATCGTCATAACCAAGAATTCAAAAATTATTAAACATTTGCCACATTTATTTTTAGTATTAGTTAGATTTACCAAAAAACGTCGTCAAATTTCCTAAATGTTTTTAGCACAGGAGGAAAAGTTTGTTTGTATTTACCTGTAAAAAATAACGTTACAAGTTGACGTCATTAACTTAGTGAAACCCTCTTGGTTAACAAAAACAAAATCTTATTCTATATTAACGATCGTATACATTACAATAGCTTATATGCATTATAGCGGCGATCAAAGAGGAACACCAGTTTGAAAGTTTTATCGTAACAAATCTCCATCTTACAATAGCAGTATCTCCATCTTAAAATATCAGTATCGGTGTGTTCGATGAATAACCTAAGATTAAAATTGGTAAGTTGGATTTCAGCTCTAAGCGTTGCCAAATTTGATTAATGCTCGTTTTCCTACTTTTCACTAAGCACAAGTGTTAGGTCATTCTAATATCCACCGTCCCCATGAACTCTAAAAATTAAAATTTAGGCTGTTCCGGTGTACCCATGGTCTTCTACCTGTGCCGTTCGGCGTAATGAAAGAGTTTTGAGGATTATTCATTTATTTCATTTCATTTATTCAAATACGGCATACATCATTTTACAATTACAATCATTACATACATAAGCACTAGTAGATGTGAACGTTACAAAACATTGAAAAACTGACATTAAAGAATTATAGATGACATTTTACTTAACATTAGGATTACGCATCACATCACACCTCATATCTGCTACATAACCCCTTCCGCGCAGTGCTTGGAAAGGGTTTGCAGGATCCCTCTTTACGGCACCTCCATAAACCCTTTAATTAAACTTAAAGTTTAATATTAAAGATGAAAATATTATTTACAAATTTACTATTTTACTTTTTTAATTGAGTTGCATTTACAGATTTACAAGGCCTTTTAAATGTTCAAAAATGAGTTTTTCAACCTAAACAACTTAAGACAGAAACATTATTTTCAAATTATAAATACGAGCATGAGTAGAATTAACTTTATTTTCTCAAAGTTTAAATAATTGAAATGCAAAACCAATTTAATAAGCGTCAATTTTTAACAACACTATATCAGGAAATGTAAAAATTAATAAAGATGACTAAAACGTTAATTTTTATAACCGGTAGTTACCTTTATTGCTACTTACTTAACTAATTACATTTGATAATGCAATTCCTTCCGTGCTGTTCAATATTTAAATATCTTAAAGAATAAAAGTAACCTCTGATTCTCTGACGGAGAGAGCCATGTCTACACGATATGACGATATGTGCGGGACACGAGCCTCAGTTTATTATTTAGTTTCTCAGAGCTCAAGAATCTGGCGAGTGGCGACGAGATTGTGGAAGCGATAACGTTCGAAACGACCGTTACAATCTCCGGGCAGGCAGAATGGTAATGCAGTATGTGTAGTGCTCAAGGCCGCCGCGTGATGGCAGCATCCTCTTAGGCCTAGTTCTCGATTCTCCACCAGAGCGCAGACCTGAAAATGTAGCATGGAAAGTCCCATTTGGCTGCCCTTCTCTGTATTATTTATTCTATGGTAAAACTACCTCGAGGTAAACCATCGAGGTAGTTTTAAGTCTTTGATCTGGACCTTCTGCTAACATCATAATGCGTAATACTGTATTCCCAGCTTTGCAGGTAAATGAAACCAGGAGCATCAGAACAGCCCAAAAATCACTGTTTTCAGAGTTTAATAAAAATTGGAATAAATGTATGTTTTTACTCTGATTTTGAGTTTTAAAAGTTTTTATGTGGAAATTCACTTCCCTCACGTCAGTGTGCTGCGTGCGAACTCGTTTATTTTCCTTGGGAAAATTACTCATTTAAGCAGGGTAATTACCCTAGATTTGTTATTTTTGGCAATAACTGATCGCTTTATAATTAATCGTTTTATTTAAACAAATAATTACCCGATCATGTTAAGGACGGCATTCCGGATAATGTGAGTACCCACAACCTTACATTTGAAAAAATTCCCGTTTTCCCGGTTATCCGACGTTTCCAATTAAAAAATACTACTATTTTTGAAACAGGAAGCTATTTTTAAATTGTTTGTAAAAAAGTAACTGATGTCTGAGGGTCGATATAATTACCCTATTTACTATTTAAGCCATCAGATGAATTCTGTAAGATATGCAACCTGTACATCCGAGTGTACTGACTCATAACACTGCGGTTACAACTGTTTTAGCATTGACTATACACACTACGTAGTGTGTATAGTCAATGGTTTTAGTAAGGTTGATCAGACTCTAAATGCCATTTCTTGTGTTTAAAGGTTAAGTATTGTATTAAATCTATGTAACTAAATCTTAAATGAATGGGAATCGTAATATAAATTAACCCCACTGAAAACTCAGATTTTAACCGAGTCTGGGTTAAAATCTATTAAGTCAGCAGTAACCAATTGTTGGTTACTAGTAACACATCGGTGGAAACTAACCTGTGGTGGTGTGATGGGTCGTTCATAACCGTCTTATTAGTTTGATCTAACTTTGTGATGTTGGCAACAACTGTTTCTCTGCAGAGAGATCAGATCTTCAGATCAGAGCAAAAGTGAGCGGCGAGTGCTTCGCAGAATACACGCAGGTCATAGGTTACTAGTTAAAACAACTCATGTCTCGTGGTTTTAACTTTTACTATGTTCTTCTTCAATGATTATGAAGATGTGAGGAACTCTATGACCAATTGTGGGGTCTGGGCTCATATATTTCATAATTTTAAGGTACTTAAGATAATGGCCTTCTTAATTCTGTTGTTTCAGGTTAGGAATTCAACGTTTAATGTCTGTCTACTCCTAGTGAATATGGTTTCAGTAAAGATTTAATTATTCAGCTCTGTTTGAAAATTAACTAAAATGCTGTTATTAAAATAAATATCAATGAAGTTGCTAAGAATGTTTTTTTATCTTATGTTAGGTTAGGTAGGTAAGCGAATTCCCCTTTAGGGCTAAGGTAGGGGATACAATATCCCACTGTAGGTGCATTCTTAAAAACCTCGTTAATAGTACAAGTAAAATTAGGTTTATAAAACAAAAAAATTGGTCCGTTCATGAACCTTGGAGGAAAAGTAGTAATTGGCAAAGTAGTAATTAGGTTTTGAAATCTAAGGAGTCCCTAACGATTTGGAGGGTGGAAGTCCCATTTTATGGTAGTGGGAGGGTGGGAGGGGAGTGAATTTGAGAAAATTTGTATTTATGGTATTCTAGCGAATGGGATGCCGTTTTCTATGTTTTTTAGGACTCAGAATCTAAATAAACCATAGTAAAATCAATAAGACCACGTGTTTCGGAGAAACAAGCTATTTACCTATATAAGGTGTCTACGTAAATAACAAAAAAATATGAGGTACATTAATTAACATCGATTAAGAAACAAAACAGTTATACAGTCTATGTGACATATGTTATAAGACACAAACATTATGAAACTGGTAGTTAGACTTCTTTTAACAGTACACGAGCTGGTACCCAGCGCGACTTCGTTCGCAAGATTTTTCGCCGATTCCTTTTTTTACTTTTGGGTTACAATATTGTTACCAAGGAAACTCTAAACTGTAAATTGTTACTTCCCTCTATAAGAATAGCATTGTGGCCTGTTGTTATTAGCACAAAAAATAACTTATATTGAGAGTTACCGGAAGAAGCAAACCTGCGTACTCATACCCCATGTTATTCTTATGGAGAACAATTCAAATGTTATATATCGCTTATTTATGAATCTATATTGATGAAACTTGGTATTCATCCCAGTTGAACTCTATTGATATTTTCATTAAAACGTTTTTGTTGTGTTCTTTTTTCAGCAAAAATGCATACTCAACCTCAATGTTATTCTTATGGGGAGTGATTAAAATTGTATATATTGATTATTTGATGTTTCATATTTTTATGAAACTTGGTAAGCGGCTTTATGTAGTATTAAGACAATAATATATGTGTGTAATACATAATATAATATACTATATGTGTGGAGAAAAGCTTTGGTAGCACTGGTATTTAAAATCATATGGTTTTGCTTTGTTATTGTTTACATTAAGTAAATGATGAGAACTAAAATTGTCAACTGTTTTTTGTACTGTATTTTCTTTAGTGGAAAAAATGAAAGAGGTTTTTTAACACTCGTTAATTATGAATCTGATTCTTGGGTAATTGAATAATATTTTAGATGCAATTAGCCCTTTTGGAACAATATGCATTATAAAGTCGCTGATTAGGCAGGATTGCTGCGAAGGGGCTATTTTTCTTGCCACATGTGGCACTGGTGGTGTCGTAACCACTGAATGAGTGATATAATTTTTACGTATCGTTGGTGATGCTGAAGGCTGACTAATGAAAATACAATCTAGCTGGTGCGACCCATTGTACCCATTGTATTGTATCTGCTTGATACGCAGAATTTCACGGATCACTGGTGCAAGGGCAGTCAACAGTACAAGGAAGGTCATCAGTTTCTTGGGTGACTATAGTGCTACACGACTTTTCTAAGGCTGAAAGCACAATTAGCCTAGGTATCAGCATCCAGTAGACATCTCCAGGATCTCAAGCATCTCCAGTAGACTGTCTTTGGTTTTAATGCTCATGAATCACCACCAGTTGAAGCAACATACACAATTTCACACATATATGTTATAAACAAGCGAGATATATCATTGTTCTTATTCTGTTTAAGAGCTACTGAGTACGCAGGTTTGCTGCCATAGGGACCACTAAAAAGTGATTTGTATGCACATTTCAATAAACCCCAACCATATGAAACCACATACTGAGTTTTATTAATCCATGATTATTAATAAGCTAGATATACAAACTAACTTATTTCCTTAAGATTAACGTTGGACAATGTACTGTATTTACCACTTTCAATATATCAGTAACCGATAGGCGTAGAGCAATAATTCACAATTCAAAATTATACTTATTCAGTTTCATTCAATAGTGCAAACTAAAATTTGGGATTAAAAATAAGTATGTATAAAAAGTTCAAATGTTTGGGGTACAAACCCCCCTTAAAATAGTGCGATCTGTCTGGTTTTCGAATCCATGCAACTATTTGTAAGGAACTCATGCATTGTAAGGAAGCATATATATGCTTCCTTACACGTTTATACCAAATTTCATCATGATAAGACTTTTTTACGAAAGTGATCGTGCCTACGGACACACCTTATAAACACATTATGTCCATATTTACATAAATTTGAATGAATTGTTTTTTTTGCATCTCGGGGCCTCAACAAATCTGAATCCTAAGGACAAAGAAAACGACACCCAACGTGCTTGAGGGATAATCTACTTATATAAATACCGCCACCAAAGCCGGTTACCAAGTTTCATACAAATATTTATTCACAAAGCGATATATACAATTTTAATCATTCTCCATAAGAATAACATTGAGGATGAGTACGCAAGTTTACTGCAACGAGGAACACAACAAAATTGTTTTTTATGCAATTACCTACATAACTCAACTAGGTGAAGCCACATAATATATACAGTGTTTTTTTGTTTTTTTTTAATTGATATATTCATAATTGAGGGAGACATAATATTTTACTTATTCTCAATTAGATTAACATGGGGTATGAGTACGCAGGTTTGCTGCTTCCGGTAACTCTCAATACAAGTTATTTTGTGTGCTAATAACAACAGGCCACAATGCTATTCTTATAGAGGAAAGTAACAATATAAAGTATAGTTTCCTTGGTAACAATATTGTAAACAAAAGGGGAAAAAAGAATCGGCGGTAAAATCTTGCGAGCGAAGTCGCGTTGGGTACCAGCTCGTGTACTGTTAAAAATAAGAATCCTAACTACCAGTTTCATAATGTTGTATGTTGTGTGTCTCATAACATATGTCACATAGACTGTATAACTGTTTTGTTTCTTAATCGATGTTAATAATTAATGTACCTCATCTTTTTTTGCTTATTTACGTAGGCACCTTATATAGGTAAATAAATAGCTTGTTTCTCCAAAACACGTGGTCTTACTGATTTTACTATGGTTTATTTCGATTCTTCGTCCTAAAAAACATAGAAAACAACACCCTACTCGCTTGAATCCGATAACAACAAATTTTCTTGAATTCAGCCCCCTCCCACTGCCAGAAAATGGGACTTCCACCCTCCAAATCGTTAGGGACTCTTTAGATTTCAAAATCTAATGCCAATTACTACCTTTCCTCAAAGTTTGATAAAAGGACCAATTTTTATGTTTTGTACTCATCTTTTGGGATAATTTTACCTGTAATATAATATTTGTTTTAAAAACTGTTTTTAGCTAAATTTTCAATATAGTTGGATTTATAAAACAAGTTTGAATCCATAATCAGCAGACCAACGTAAAATGTTGAATTCCTAACTTGAGACACCACAGCTAAGAAAGTCTTTACCAACGTAAATTGAAATTATGAAATAAATGAGCCAAGGTCCCAGTTGGTAAGAAGATTCCACATATCTCCATGAGCATCGAAGCCGAACATGATAAAAGTTAAAACCACGAGGAGTGAGGTGTTAACCAAGCTGCCCAGTTAAAATGACCTACTTGCTGGGTTAAAGTGACCCTGATGCTCGGTTGGAGTAACCCATTAACTTGGTTAGAGTAACCCGTAAGCTCAGTTAAAGTAACCCTGAAAAATAGTCAATGTAACCTATCTGCTAGGTTAAAACAATCAACTTGATCAGTTAAATCAACTAAAAATCTACTCGGTCATTTATGACCTACAGTACTTGGTCAATGATTTTACCTACTTAGTCGGTCATTACTAATCTATAATCACTGACCCATTTCACAAGGTTACTGGTAACCAACCAACTCGGTCGGTGCTATGTTGACCCTACAACTCAGTAAATATCAACCTTTTTCTCAGTTAAGACTAACCTTTTGGGTTTTTCAGTGTCTCTTTACAGTTGTATTTCAAGTATTAAGTTAAGCAGCGTTTTACTGATAATAATTTTAACGTCTCTAAGGCAGTTTTTGTTTTCTTTCACCTAGATTGGTTAAGTGTCCTCTTCAGATAAGTGAAGTTCGGAAACTAGGTTTTGATAACGTTCAGATGATAAACTTCCATATAGTTGACGTTCATATAATTAATCCACTACTGTATTTCACTTGGTTTAATAAATCAGGTTTCCTAACTAAAAGCCAACAGGCCTGCAGAGGTTGGGCAGGAATGCACTGATTCGGAATCAAGTTACTGTATTTCATGTTCCCGGGATCAAAGGAAATCGAGTGGAAATACGGCAGGCTTCATCAGTTTGGCGAAAACTCGTTTATCAGAGATAAAACGGCCGCGTCATCCAAGTAGCGGTCCTGTCGATCCTTTGATAAACGGAAGTACGTAAAAGCCTATAAAAAAATCAGTTAAATTGAAATATACTTGTTATTTGTTAAAGTGTTAAACTAACTCTTTGGCTATCATTGTTGTTTGTCTAAGACTGGGGAAAACTTATTCGATGTAGATCTAATATCTTCAAAACAATATAATTTAGGCCTACTGGTGTTAAAAAAGTTTGATATTTATTTGTACAGAAGGTATTTCTAAGTAATGAACTAGGTGTTCAAAAGCGGTGTTGCCAGTTCGATCACCAGTGCCTCTTACTAGTGACGGCTTGTTGTGTGATGTGAATAATATAGCATAATATTGGAGTAGGGGGTTTGGTCAATTGCATCTGCGGCGGGTGAGGCGGGTGAACGGGGAGGGGCTACTTTTTTGCGCCCCCCAATTTGTTGGTGCTAATTACCGTTAATTAATGCTAATTACCGTTAATTAATGATTAGTACCGTTAATTAATGTCAATTACCTTTAAATAATGTCAATTATACTGTTTAATATGCATAAATCACTGTAATTAGAGCAATTGCGCATAATTTGCATACTCCCCTGAGTTTTCGTCTCCGCCATTTTGCCCTCCCCCCCGATGACACACATTGACCATGACAGTGATTTATGATAATGATATACCGACAAAGGAGCCACCCCAACATTCCTAGACGTAGGGTTGTTTTTAATGCAATGTAATTTCGTGAACAAAAGACCCTTGTCAGAATGCTATTATAGTAGGGTTTATATATGACGCACCTGCGTTGCAGACCCACCCCAACATTCCCAGACGTGGGGTTGTTTTTATTGTCATGTAATTTCGTTAAAAAAGGACCCTTGTCAGAGTGTCATTATAGCATGGGGACCCTTGACAAAATTACATTATAATAGGGTTGATTTACGACGTACCTGCGTTGCAGACTGTAAAAAACAAACAGATCTGTGCTTCCCAAGTTAACACCATCATTATGTGTTATACACATTCTCAGACTAAGGGATGTTTTTATTTTGTCGGAAGCCGCAGCTGCGTCCACCATTGGGAACCAACACACCACGCACTCCCTACCAACCCGCTCCGCGTCTACTCCTGGCTCATTCATAGTCTGAACACCGTTCCGTGTAGCCACATCCTAGTTTTGCTCAACTTCTGTGTTTGTTCTGCTTCTTGGATTATTAATCTAAGTAACATTCATTCTTATTATTATTAGTTGTAATGTAGAAGAATATTAAATATCATAAATCATTTTTATAAGAAAGTAATCATTGACTCATGATGTAATAAATGACGGAGAACATCTCAAGAAGCACTAATGAGGATTATGTATCGATAATGATCTAAAGAGTAAATATCTAAATGTGATTTAATTATTGATGAATATAATTTTAGACTTCATTATAAAAACTCAATTAATTTTATATTGTCTTAAAATAGCAATATCATGCTAGAGCCACTATCATTGTTTAGTCTCCTTTGCTATTCACTGCCAGTTTTGTATCACAATAGTTTAGGATTTGGGCTATATCTTTAGCTAATTTAAATTTAAATATTTTTATTTCTCTTAACATAAAACAACAACATCATGCATGAGTTTCCATCTTTCTTTAGTCTATATTATCCCTCACTGTTGAGAGTCAGTTAACAATGGAAAATTTAGATAATAAGTGACTTATCCGAATATTAAATATATAGGATGTTAATTAAGATATGTTGAAACCAAACAATGTCACCATTAATCCCATTTCCTATTTTCTTTTACCTCCCCTCCCACGATTTATTTTTTGCTAATTACCGTTAATTAATGCTAATTACCGTCAATTAATGTCAATTACCGTTAATTAATGCCAATTACACATTTTAATATGCATAAATCACTGTAATTAGAGCAATTGCGCATAATTTGTATACCCACAACCTTCTAACCCCCCTCCTGAGTTTTCGTCTCTGCCATTTCCCCCCTCCTTTTTTAACAAATCTACTTAATTCGGTATGCTATGGTTCAGATCATGAACGTTTAACGTCCGTTCTCCTGCACCTTATGTGGTATGGTGTACCGTCTGAAACAACATCTTGTACGCCACACTTGTATGGCGCATGGTGGCGACCGAGTCGTCTGCCCTGAGTGTAGATCACAATTCGCCAGGGCCGATGATCTTCGTCGCCACATCTTGACGATTCACCACCCCATACCTCCCCAGCCTCAGAATCCTGCTTACTGCCCCGCTTAGTAATATCATTAATCATTTTCGTAGATTATAACTTTGAAGGCGGAGCATATATACTCATTCTATATGATTCTTCAAATCAGTATGTGTATTGAAAGGTTTGTATAATAGTTGTACTAACAATCTACGTTGTTTTTTCAGATATTGCTGCACAGCCAAGAGTCGACCCCGCCAATGATCCCTTACCTGATTCTCGCCCAGGCACCAGACGAAGCCCCGAGAGGTAAGAATCATTTAGTGTGGTAGTAGTAGTAGTAGTATTTGTAAAAACGTGATTTATTCATAACATGTATCACATTAAAGCAAATAATCTTTCAGTAATAGAAGTACATTTTATATCTTTCAAAGATGAAATAAAATAGTTGTATTTTTATTTGTAAAAACTAGATTTATTTATAACATGAAAAACATCATGTATCACATTAAAACAAATAACCTTTCAGAACTAGAAGTACATTTTAAATCTGTCAAAGATAAAATAAAATAGTTGTATTTTTATTTGTAAAAACTTGATTTATTTATAACATGAAAAACATCATGTACCACATTAAAGCAAATAATCTTTCAGCACTAGAAGTACGTTTTAAATCTTTCAAAGATGAAATAACTTTGCATCACAATAATCATTCAATATTCATTTTAACTCTTACATTTAGTTTGTTTTATATCACTTTAACATTAAATATCCAAATGAATCTCATTGATGTAAATAATATTTATATTTATTACTAAACAACATAGCTAATAGTGGTTTTGTCTCTCTTTCCAGGGTTCCCATGTGTCCGATGCTACAAACCCTTTTTGGGGAAGGACACATTGGCTCGACACATGCAGTGTGCTTGTCGTGGGCAGCAGGATCGAGCGGCACCAGCGGACCTCGTGGTTGCAGGACCGAGCGGGGTGCAACCACCTTCACCAGCACCGTAATCATCGTGGAGTGACGGCAGCATCGATGAAGACGACGATTCGACGGTGCTACTTGAAGGTTTGACTCCCGAAGTTTTCGAGGAATTCGAAGCATCGTTTCTTAGTAGATTGAAATAATACCACTTACTAGAACCCGCAGATCACCACGTAACGTTGTTGGAATTCCTCGGAACCATTCGGGAGCGTGTGGTAACTCTCATGCGTCACGTACTCGAACAAATCAACGCCATCAAGATGAACATTTCGGTCAACTATAAGTTCGCGAATGTACGTGACAATACTTGTGAACGAATCTTCAAAACAGAGAACGTCCCCATTTTCCACACGTATGATCTGGATGAGATATGCTCAGATTTATTTCAGAGCATACTTGCGGAAAATGAGGCGTGCCAGATGAAGGGTTCAGGGTGGAGCTTCGTGAGGGTGCTAGATATACAGTTAAGAGTCAATGTCTACCGCCCTCTCGGAGGAAGTTCATTCATTCCACTACCACAAGATATCGCCATGAAAAAAACCGTGGTTAATGTGCTCAATGGTCGGATGAACGGTGCTTCGCGTACTTTATCCTAACGAAGTACATCATTGACTTGGGTAATCAACAATTATATCCGATTAACTTCACTGAAGAACCTAGATCCAAGGCTAATTTGAACTTTGATGGCCTTCGGTTCCCCGTTAGGATAGAGCAGAACGCAATTGAGCGCATTTGAGCGCAACAATCCCGGCGTAAGCGTAAACGTGTACGGTTTGGACAAAAAGAAAGATAAGCGAGATGGGCAGTTCCACAACTTAGCATATCCACTTCCTGTATCAAAACGGGAGCTGCCCAATCATTTTGATCTATTGTTACTGACAATACCCATCCAGACAAACCCATAAACATTAAACCCACATTTGTATGTTTTATGGGTACTTTTGCATGGTTTGGTACCCATTATTCATATGCAAAAGATTTCGATAGGTTGGTTAGATGGTAGATGAATCGACGTGATCACAGACTATTCATCTACAAGAGATGGTTTGCCACGTTCGACAATCGTCCGACATCTTAAGGTCTGCGCGGGGAGCAACGCCTTCATGAACATAAGCGTTATTGATGAACATAAGCTCCTCTGCGTACAGATCTATCAGAAGACGCGGACATTAGATTCCGCAGACCACAGCGATTGCAACGCAGTCGATGCATTATCTACGCTGACTTTGAGAGCACTCTGGTACCATTCAACCAAGAAAAAACTCTCGACCCTCCTCCAATGATTCAACCACCAGCTTGAGATCCCGCAACCAACAGAAGAGGAGGAGGAGGAGGACAACGCGATGGAATTGGGTCCAAGAATGTAAGAACATTAAATGTCCACACGCCATACAATTTCGCTTACTACATTTGCAACAACAACCGAAGAGCAGAAGAGGGAGACAACGATGACAAAGAAGATCCAGCTACGTTTGACACATTTTCTGAATTGCGATTTTACAGGGGTGAGGACACTTCCAAAAATTTCATCAATATGCTGCGGGAAGATGTCATGAAGTTTGGCGACATACTGTATAGCAAATGTTGACCAGGAAACCGCCCGCAGCCTACAGATCAAGAGGAGGCAGCGTTCCATCAGGAGACCTCTTGTCACATCTGCAGACAAGAGTTTATCCGGGGTGATGCGGATGATTTGAAGGTGAGAGACCACCAACACTCTCCCCCGTACAAGTACAGAGGAGCGGCGCACAGTTCCTGCAACCTTCGCTTCAAAGAGCAGGACACTGTCAACGTGTTTCTCCACAATCTGTTAAACTACGATGCGCACTTAATCATCAGAGAGCTTGCAGTTGACAGAGGAGACGTTGATGTGCTAGCAAACACCGAGGAGAAATGCATTACATTCTTCAAACGTTTTAAATAGCCCGGAGTGGGCCGGCGCAACTCCATCAAACTCCAATTTGTCGACTCGTACAGATTCCTGCCAATGTCACTAGCAAAATTGGCATCAATCTTACCAGTCGACAAGAAGACAATATGCCGAGCTAGATTTACAGACTCGGAAGAGTTTGAATTGCTACAGCTTAAGGGACTATTTCCTTACGAGTACATAACGTCGCATGAGGTACTGAATGAAAGTATGTTACCGCCAATTGGAATCTTCGGAGAAGTCGTCAAATAAGAAGACTATGCACACGCCCAACGCGTCTGGACCAAGTTTGGTTGTCAATCCCTCGGAGATTATTCAGATATATATATATAGATATATATATATATATATATATATATATCTTCTAACAGACGTCATGCTGTTGTCTGATGTTTGCGAGGGTTTTAGAGATATGTGCATGACACACTACAACTTGGATCCTGCAAATTATCTGACGCTACCATCATACGCGTGGGACGTGATGCTGTTCAAGACGGGTGTAGTCCTCGATACCCTACAGGATGTAGATCAACATCTGTTTTTTGAGAGGGTATTCGAGGCGGATTAGTCCAGGGTGTAACCCGACACGTTGCTTCCAATAACAAATATACAAGAGGAACATGTGGCGATCGAAACGATCAGGTTGCATCTACAAGTAGAGATGGCGTCGAGAATGATGAAGATACATATTTAATGTATTACGACACCAATAATTTGTACAGTTGGGCAATGTCCGAACCACACCCTTATGTGGGATTCGAATGGTTATCACAGGTGGAATGCGACAACTTGAACGTACAGTGTCAGCCTGCGGACGGGGAGTACGGATATGTTTTAGAGGTGGATTTTGAGTACCCTAGAGATCCAACACTCCACATTAGCAGTGGCATCATTGAGTTTACACGTCGTACAACAAACACTTCTTTACTCCAATTAGTTTCGTAACCTTTTGCGAATGTACCTTTCCCCTTATATATGCACATTGTGGTGCCAACTCTCAGTTTTGGCTTAACACGACGCGGTATTTTTCTATACTTGTGGCGCCATACCTGATACAATATTCGCTTATTGGTTGCAGTAACATCAATTGGGCATGTTCTTTCGCCTATACTCCTTCCTATAGCGCTGTTATTGTAAGCACTACCCAGTTTGTCTAGCACATCTAATAACGATATGTGTTTTTGTAATCAAAACATCAACACATGCGTGTTTTCAAAGTGCAATTCACACGTTCCACTACGGCTGCTTCAACACCTGGATTTTGTTTAGTGACGTAAATGATTCCGTATTGTTTGAATTTTTTTTTCTTGGCACCAGTAAATTCAGTACCTTTGTCAGTTTGTAAACAGCGTGGTGTCTTGGTCGCTTCCACAAATATGTCCTCGAAAGCGTTGGACACTAAGACCACGCATATCATTCAAGGCCGCTTGCCACAGTTCAAATGGACCAAATTCTATGTAAAGATTGCGCAGGAAACGTTTCCGTGCTGGTTTGTGCAATCTCTAAGTGTCCTGTTTTTGTAACCATTCAATCAGTTTGCGTTTTGAAACTGGTTTTGCAGCTCGCGCTAAAGGAGCTACACCACCATACGACGCTGGTTCGCTCGGATTGTAATACAAACGTTCCATAATGAAAACCTATCATGTGTACGGTTCCCACTTGTCTAAATTTGAAAGCTGGCCTGTTCTATTGAAGAAACTAAACTCCCCCGTCACTGGTGTAGATGTTGCTCTTCTTCCTCAAGGCGATCGTAGTCGATTTATAATTGGAGTTACAGTAATGAGTCAGTTGAACTGTTTGCACCTTCTTCATCATCTGATCCTCTGGTGTATGTTGCTAGATATTCTGCATTTATTTCTTTTAGCGCTCTTATATTATTCACATAGTCCTTTGGCACATTCATCGCTTTCAATGAATTTAGCACTAGGTGCCATCCTGGCGGTTTGTAATCGCGAATACACACTTTTACTATACAATTTAATATGTCCAATAGATTTGATTCTGGGATTTTTTCACCATTACTATAAACTGAATAGCCACCGTCCCAACTAATTAGTTTACCTTCACGTTTCATGAAATTCAAGTGATTGCGGGCGCTAGATCTGTAAGTTTTGGAAAACCACAATTTCTTCCACTGGACCACCTTCCACAGTGGTGTGTATTCGACGACAATGTTCATTCCCTCCCGTCTCCACAATAGGTATACCACCTATTAAGTGGTTGGCGATTATTCTCTGCAATATATAAGAAGCGATGTAACGCCTGTTCGTATAATTTACACTTTTCACTATAATCCATGTTTTTTATTCAATATTTGTTGCATCTCAGTGTCGAGACTGTTTTCACTAGATAGATTAGTCTGTGTTTTATTAGTAGTATTTGTTTGCAATCGATCAATCAACTCTTGAGGTACAACTACCATCTTCTTTGCAAAAAAAAAACAATCAGAATAATTTGTGGTGTTAAACCAAAAAGCCATTGCAGACCATTATTTAAAAGATTAGGCATACCAACATTGGCATCAATCTACATTTTACAAAGTTTACTTTATATTAAAAGAAATCACTCTAAATTTTTACTAAATTCAGATATTCACCAAACATTCTACATCAAACAAGAAATGAAAATAAATTTCAAGTTATATGTTTCAAATACTCGAAAATCAAAAGGAATTTCAGTGAAATGGGAATCAAAATGTTTAATAAATTACCAACTGATTGGAAAAATGTAAGTGAAAATAGCTTTAAAAGGAAGATCAAGAATATTTTAGTAAATAAGTGCCCTTACGAAATTGATGAGTGTTTTAAGAACAATTATTGGACCCAGAAGAAATTGAAGTAAATAAATGTACTATAATGCATCTAAATTCATTGTTATATTAACTATTGTCATGTATTATTTTTAATGCCCAACGACAATAAAGTTATTTATTTATTTACATAGAGCCACTTACCAAATTTCACAAAAATACATTTATAAATAAGATAAATAGCATTTTATTTATTCTCCATAAGAAAAACATTATAATTGAGTACGCAGGTTTGCTGCAACAAGGAAGATAAGATATGTGTTTTTAAGCAATCATCAATATAACTCAACCAGGTGAAGCTACATACCAAATTTTAATAATTTATGTTTATACATAATTAAGGGAGATATACAACTTTACTTATTCTCTATAAAAATTACATCATGGCTGAGTATGCAGGTTTGCTGCTACGGGGATAATCAACAACAAAACAATTTTTTGTGCAAATATCAATATACAAGTACTAGGTGGTTTTTACCAATTTTAAACCCTCTTTCCATAGCCCGATCGATCTGGTTTTCGAACTTAAGTCATAAATGTTACTCTACACATTTGTGCCAAATTTAATCAAAATCTGGCATTTATTTCAAAAGTTATCGAGGTAATGGACACATATATATAAATCTAAACAAATAGTATTTTTGCCAGATGGGGACCTCAAAACAAAAAGTGATCATGGTCTCGGCCTTAAGTCTTACCATGCCACATACAGTAATAGCTTTTTCCCTATAGGGGAAATTCGCTAAAAAAAGATAGAAATGAACTGGGAAGTAAAAAAGACCAAACTTTAAAAATGTCTTCTCTAGTAATAAAATACCCCCGTCACAGCGTGAAACTGATTTTATTCCTGCTGTTGCCATTTCAGTCGCCTTGTTAATGATTATATTACAGTTACTGGTAACCACCAATCATTCACAATAAAATGAAATATTATGTTATGAATATTAATGTTGTAAAATGTAAACAAAAATTATCAGCAATATTGCAAATATAATCCTTCCTTAACATTACATTTGGTAAATATGTCATTAATTATTTTGTATAGCCATGTGTTTATTAGGTACAGTTTCAGTGCTTGAAGAAACATCAAAAAGCATAAGTGGTCTTTACTTTTGGCTAATCAGTTGCAGAGTCTATTTTCACCCCTAGTTTCCAGTAGACCCGACCCTTTGGGCACCCTCAAATTTGTACCAGAGTGCATGAATATGATGAGTAAATATTTGTATTAATAATTAATTATGTCGTAAAAAGAAAACGATAAATGTGGTACCTATAACCTAACATATTCTAACAAATAAAATCCAGACAAAAAGAATAACAAATACCCCGCACACAGAAAACCTGCATTATAAGCGAATTTCCAATGCTAATTTATATACCATATCTACCACATAAAGCCACTCACCAATTTTCATGAAAAAACTTTCATAAATGTAAGTAACTAAATGATTCCCGTGGCTTCGCTCACGAAAAATTCAAATACATTTGAAATATTAACCTGACCAGCACTATCAAATCTTTGTTTATATTTTACCATATGACTTCCTTTGCAGTCACTGACAAACATTTTAACATACCGTACAGCTGGTAACATTATAAAAATGATACCCCCGTCACAGCAAACCTGCATACTCAGCGAATTTCCAATAAATATATAACATAACACATTAAAACACTTAACATGATCCATAAGAAATATATTCACAAACAAGGGATATTTGAAATATTAATTATTCTCCATAAGAATAACACTGGGGATGAGTATGCAGGTTTGCTGCAACAAGGCACACAAAATAATGTTTTTTTATGCAAATATCAATAGAACTTATCTCAGTGAAGTCACATACCAAGTTTCATCCATATACATTCATAAATAAGCGATATATAACATTTCAAGTATTTCCCATAAGAATAACATGGGGACCAAGTAGCTAGGTTTGCTGCTACAGGAACCATAGGTGAAAAATGTTTTTTTCTGTGCAAACAACAATAAACCATAACCAGATCAAGCCATATGCCAAATTTCACCAGTTTATGTTCATAAATAAGCGAGATATACAATTTTTCTTTTTCTCCATAAGAATAACATTAGACAACGTACTCTGTTTAGCACTTTCAATATCTCGGTAACCAATTGACGTAGAGCAATGATCAAAATACCAAATTGTTTGTTTTTTAAGCTGAATTCGATGGTATAAATTAAAATTTGATTTAAATTAAAATTACATGTGAAAACCCCAAAAAACACATTTTTGGGGTACAAAACTCCCCAAAAACCCCCCTTCGGATGGTGCGATTCGTCTGATTTTTGAACTTGTTCAAATAAATGGTACTTTACTCATTTGTACCAATTTTCATTAAGATCGGACCTTTTTTACGAGAGTTAATGTGCTCACGGACACGTATATATATATATATATATATATATATATATATATATATATATATAAATTTGAACAAATGGTGTTTTTGGCATCTGGGGACCTCAAAATGAAAAGTTATCATGGTCTCGGGCTTATGTCTTACCATGAGACCTACGGTAATAGCTTCTTCCCTAAAGGGGAAATTCGCTAATATTGTCCTATAAGGTTTGCATTGGATCTTACAGAGCCCGTGTGGGGTGGAGCCCTAATGTTGTATGTAGACATTATCACAAAGACACATGCTAATTAAAATACCTAATTGATTAGCAAACAAACTAGGCCTGAACATTTCCTGAAAGCACATAGTTACGCCATATGTCTACTTTTAATGTACCATATCCACTCATCAGGCACTGTAAGTTTAAGTTCATATTGCAATTTAGGTTAAGCTTTTTAGGATTTTATATATTTACCTAATCGTACATCATACGCTTTGTATTCATTCATTAGTAACTAAACTACACAATGAAGCTGATTTTTCTTTCCACTAGCATCAAGATTATAGTATCTTAAAATAAGGGGTTGATTTAACACACTTCAGTTAACCGAGTAATAATAATTCAATGTGATCTTTAATATTCTCTTCAAAATTTGCATAAGTTTTAGGCGCTAACATATAATTATTAAGAACAAATTATTACTTCATGTACTGCACCTAAGGCCCTATATAGGGGAAAGTGGGGGACCTGGGCGCTCCTAAGTTAAATCCATTCTTACTCAAAGATTTTTATAGTTAAACTTCAATTTATTCATATTGCCTCTAGGGTTAAAGTGTGACTCGAAATAAAACAGTTTTCATACCTTTCTATCGTCAATCCTCTGGATGGTTTACTAGCAGATGGTTTACTAGCAGTTTCGGAACTACTGTCCCATTATTAACTCTGGCGTCGATAAATTAAAATATGAACTTATAACATAGTCACAATATATACCCTAACACAAGACAAACGGATGCTACGATTAAAACAAACATTTATTTGGTTTGGCCGGCCAAGGAAAAGTCCAGACAGCAGGACACGAACACGCGGAAGGCTGCGACTACCACCAATACCTAGGACTACTTGACTACCTACCTACCAATGTACCTTGTCATGTCACACCCTTCCGCGTTTTCGTATCCCACCGTCTGGACTTGTCCTTGGCTTGTGTTAGTGTACATATTGTGACTACCTATGTGTTCATATTTTAATAAATTGACGCCAGATTTGATAATGGGGCAGTAGTCCCAAAACTAGTCATCTGCTAGTAAACCAAAGGATTAACGATGGAAAGGTACGTAAACCTGTTTTATTTCAAGTTAAACTTCAAAGGAAGACGTCTAACTGTTCCCCGTTTATTCTAGTTTCTCAGGGGAAAATTCTAATTTAATCGATTCAACCATTGTTTGTACAGAAACTAATAAGTCAAAGTATGAAAAAGCGCCCAGTTCCCCGACTGATGTGTAACTGTGTGCATCGGGTAAGGTAACTGTGCGCAGTACCGGTATAGCCTAGTTACAACTTTCGGTGAACAATAAAAGGCTGTTACCTACTATCAGAGTTAATATAATACAACACATATGGATAGGAATTATAAATTTTGTAAAGAAAACAAATTTTAAAGCTAAAATGTCTTCAGTCTTCTTACGATTATATAAATGGAATTGGCCTTATGGAAGTATGGAAAGCCTGTTTTTTTAATTTGTGCAACACACTGTATACAGTACCGGTACCGGTACTGTTTCATTTCTTGCTATAATAAAGTGTGATTCAAAACAACTGAAATATGTTAGTTCTGTACAATCAGTAACATTCCATAAACAAACCATCCTAGTGGAATAAATCTTTATTGCATTACGAAGAAAAATTAACTAGGGTTAACCTCTAAATCTGTTAAGTATGTTACTTACCAAGAAACAGTACTGTATTCAAAACAGCTGTAGTACCTCTTGAATGAAGATAATGTAATTTTTCTCAATTCAAACCTGCAAAACTTAAAACTTGGTAGCCTAATTAGGAAGAAACTGAAATATAATTTACCAAGCCAAACACAGGTTGACCGTTACAACAACAACGCACGTCTGCTGGTTTCGGTCGTCTTGTCGTCTGTACTGTATAGTTGGGTTGGATGGCTGCGATACTGCGCAGGCGCCACGCGCCGCGTCGGATTTTTTTCTCTTTTCTCTAAAGGGGATTATGGGAGATCAGATTGGCCGTTAATTTACTGGTGTACTGGTAAAAAGTATGCAATTTTTATTTTCTCTTCTTACAAATTGTCAGAATTCTATGCATATTTCATCGATAAATAAACTGTAAATTTATACTTTCTTTATACATGTGTTATTGTTGATATCTAATCATTATCCTTTTTATTCAATTTTGTTTAAATACTAAAACTCTAAATGAAACTTGTAATAAATTTTATAATACAAAAATTGGTCTGGGATATAGAGGATGTCCGTGGGATGCCCCCAATGATATCAACGTTATCCCGGGATATCGTGGACATCCCTGGGACGTCCACAAATGTCCCGGGACATAGCAGGATATCCTAGCGATGTCCTGTTTATCCTGGGATGGCAATGGGATGTGTAGGACACAAATGGGATATCCTGGGGACGTCGTGTGCTGTGTGGGTATATATATATATATATATATATACACACTACACTGTGTTGCCAGTTAGTTACCTGTAAAGCACCCTTAGGCCATGTCTCATAAGGCACCATAGGACCATCGCCATCGATTTCTAACCAAAATTCAAATATTCAAATTATCTGTCATGAAGAGAGGGAAAACTGCTGAACTGCTAATAGCAGGCCTAAAATTTATCCCCCCCTCACAAACAGGTTTAATTTATTTTAATGTGGATTTAAATGGATAAGAGAAGGATGTTATCATTGCAGCAGTCAGTAATATTTACTATGTACATTAGTCCTGAATTATCTGTTCTTGCTGTTGTGAAGTTAAAACGGAAAATATCTTATATTAGATAAAATGTTGATTGAATCGCGATTCAATATTGAAATCGGATGTAGTAAATCGGAACTATTTATATTTCTTGCAAGCAAGTCTTATTGTTCTTGAAGCTCTTTCATAATTCATTACTTTCATAACCGATTAGACGACGCTACAAAACCCAGCAGATTTGTGACATATTCAAATTTAGTTATAAATGTTTATTTTTTTTCAAACGGTAATGCATTTAAACCAATAGTTAGTTGTCTCTCGTATCACCTTGGCACAACTAAATTAAGGGACTTGCCAAATAGAATAAAAATATACTAGTTGTCCTGTTCAGAGTGTTTGTACCAACGAAATGTAAATAATATAGAGCTCTCGTGTCTCGTGTTAAAAAAGAAAAGCCTCACTGGAGGATATTTTTGTAAACAAATCATCTGGTCAAAGAGTAATAAAGACTAACATAACTTGTGAAGAGAGGATTTGATTGGTTAAACATATTGTTGCCATAGAGACCGGAGGGCATAGAGGGTCAAAATGGCGGTCAGCATCTAGGCACAGTTTTTTACCCCAGACGAGACCTTTATAGTTCCCTAGCATTGGTAGGGAATTTCAATATACCTTATTGGTTTGTACCCAACAAAAATGTACTGCAGTTGTAAACAAACAAAACGAAACATCTCATAACGGATGATGACATCTGAGAATAATTTGAATAATGTACTTCCAATCAACATATAGTCTATACTTCTGCCGCTGGATAGCGCCACAGTTCCGAATATTCAGCCCTTTACTCTATTTAAGTGATGTCCTTTCTTAAAATTCTGAGACTTATTGGAAAATCTACGTAAAAATTCCTTTCATTTGACACCTCAAACGTTACAATCCGTCCAGCCATTATCGAGTTAAGACTGTGAAGAAAAACCCCCCAGCGTAGACAAAAACTAATATTTACGCTATTAAGAACATCGGGTACCGATTGGCTGATGTGGATATCGATAAACAGTGCTCTTATAATATATCCAAACAATATCGGTATTTCAGTTCGATATCAAAACATCGATATTTTCCTCCCACCACATCTACAAAGTCTCCAATTCAGAAGGTGTGTGTCGCTTTTTAGCTGCTACTGTGTGCAGCAAACGGTTCAATGGGCGCGGTCAGATTTTAAAATCACGACTAACCAATATAAATTATGCTATATGGTGTTGTACTGTGTAACAAGTTAGTTGGACATATTTCTCAGAAGCACTAAAAGGTAGGAGCACAATACAGAGGGTGAGGTAGCCAGCGTTGCCGTCGGAACTGCATTATACGCAGTAACATCAGGGAAATTTTGTTATAAGGTTCAGCAAATTTCTTGCCGCACCTGCATCCTGCGTGGTCCCGTGTGCGGCCGGTCTAACATTGGGTTGGTGGTGGGGCTATGCACTTCCGCTAGTATTTCTGCCTCGCCCCTCTTCTTTGGAAGGCAGAGTGGGGTCGCGAGCAACTGGTACATTCAGCAAGTAGCCAATCTGTTATTACATTTATTTATTTAAAAGTCGACCAACTGTTCATGTGAGCAACTAACATGTCGATCAGTGGGTTTTAGGACTTTATTTAATTATTTATACTTATTTTCTAAAACCTTGCCAACTGTCCCTGCAAGCAACTAACATGTCGATAAACTGGTGGGCCCCCATTATAATGAGTTGTTTGTAAATGTAAAATGTAATAACAAGTATTTTATGATTAATTTACTTACATGCTCTTTTACTGAGCATAAAGTGACAGAACAACTTATTTTCAGAGTTTGTAGAACAACAGACTGAAATATTACACAAGTTAAATATGAAATAACAGATTTTCAAAAGATAACCTAAAGACTCTGACCGAACGGAAAAGCAGAACTACTGTACATACAATGTAATTGTGACCCAATTAATGATAAGTTTGAGGATTTCAGCTCATATAGCCAACACAAACTTTTTTTGAACTAACGAATACTACGGAAGACAAAAACGGCTTAACGTATTAGTTTTTTTTTTAGTATTTACCTTACATATAAGAACATCTTTAAAATTAATTTTTCAAAGTGGTGGACGCATTTTTAATATTGTGTATAAAATAGTTTTTATCCAATAAAATAAAATAAAGATTACTGTTGGTCAATAGTAGTTTATTAAAAAAGAATATAAAAATAGTACAAAATAATTTGTATAAATAAATATGTATTTTTCAACTATTACCGATTCTAACAGGTCTCGTTTGAAGTGTACTTTTTGTTCGATTTAGATATGCAGGTTGCTAATTTGACCGTTAAATAAACCTTAATAATTTACCGCTTTCCCGCGTGCAATTCACGTGGGACCAACACTCGTTTCTATGTTAAATAAAACCAAACTCTCTCGCGAACAAATACAGCTAATGAGCCAGTCAATTATGTTTCCGCTATTTCAATTCCCCCGGTATCCGTTGGCTGTTTTAGATGTATCAATATAAATTATTCTCGTGTCAATAAATAATTGAGATTCAGTCGATAATTGACTAAAAAAATATAATTCATTAGTTGTACAGTGTCAAATTAAGGAACAAGGCTAAAACAATATATAAGAGCTGGAGCCTGGAGTACCTACAAACATTAGTGCTCGGCAAATATTGTTTTATAAAGACTCAAATCGCTCGACTCTGCAAATAATTCTGGGCTAGCTTAGGGCAGCTCGTTTCTTCTGTCTTCAGCTTGCAACAGGGGCATTTAGTTGGTGAATAGGGATTGGGCGCCTCAACCTGTCCATCATAACTTTAAAGAGAGTTTGAACCACTGGCAACAGCTGCTGGTGAGTGGCAAGGATCGAACTTGGGACCTCAGGTTAAATTAATCTAAACACCAGGTCACACCGCTGCGTAAATTAATATAATACCATATTACATCATTTCTAGGAGATTTAACTGAGAGAATTATTTGAAAATTTAGTTTAAAACTGATAATGTGATTATATTTTATTCCCTAACATGAATGTGAATTAACGTTTAACTTTTCAACATCCTTAAGACTCATAACGAGTCGTAAAAATTGTTTTGTTATTTGCAGTGCCTAAATATCTTACTGAGCCATAAAATGTATTCAGGCCGGTGTGCCGGTGTGGTTTATATAACTATTTTCATCAATACACAAAAAATATAAATGCTTTACCTACTGCAGTTTCAGCAATTGATTTGCTATCATCAGATCCTTGATTCAAAGGATTTAGCGTTCGTGATCAATCAAATATCTGATTGGGCAATTAACTTATTGCTAAAGCTGCAGCGATCCTGTTTCAACTTTTGTGAGCTGTAGGGAAAGTTATGTAAACACTTTATGGTTCAAATTCCACTGCTACATGTAAATAAACATAAACATTCTTTGTTATTTTTTTCAACATTAAAAGATAAATAGGCGTAATTCGCGGGTGGCAAGGGGGAGCAGTTGCCCCCCAATAGTTTGGAGAAAATATTATCGTAATATATGAAAGTCACAATAATCACGATCACGGCCATGTTTGCCACTCCAATCAAAATACAGAAATTACGTTTATCAGGGGTGTATATAAGGGGGGGGCCTCCCCGAAATCAAAAAATTAACTAATCTGAATTATTATAAACATAATGCACGAGAGAAAATAACGATACTACAATTGTGAGCCGGTAGCGGCACGGAACCTATGAATAGATCTGTATTACAGGTCCTGTGGGGTAGCGGTTTATTTGGTGCAAATTCACCGGTGGTTCGGGCCTCTGTTGGCGGCAAGAGACAGCTAGATGCGATCTTTGCATGCGCGGATACCTTATTATCATCATCATTGTTGTGGATTAGGAAACCCCAGCATAGCTGCTAGTCACATCTTCCACAAGCGGGAATATTGCGCAGGTTACCGGAAAGATAGGATATAGCAGGAAAGGAAAGGGTGGGATGGGACGACAGCCAAATCGACCCTTCAGAGGGCCAACTCCCGTGCCCCTGTGACAGCTGGGGTTAGGCTCTCAAACAGGGGACCCGCATTCTGCCCTCCAACTGGTCAACTCAACTTACAGTGTATCCATGTACAACAGCCAGGAACCATCCATTCTCAGGTTGGCAGATTGGGGACCAAACCTGGATATTCTGTCCCTAGCCGCTGCAAATGGAGAGACCAAAGGTGAAAGGGAAGTTTGTCATAATGGACAGCCAAAAGACTTACCATATGTAATGACAACTTCATTTGCTGTACCCAATGTCAGCCTCAAAACTGGTATAGACCAGTATTAAGGTAGTCCTGGGACGCGCGGAAACCTTAACTACTGGCGCTCGCCTCCATCAGCAGTAATGTACAGTTCAGCAGCAGCCTTTGTTCTTTTACATTTACCTTTGGTTAGTTTATCTCTGATGTATCAAAGTACAATCAATGTATTATTGCCAAGCATTATTGTTATGCGTTAGTGAGTTGCAGTCATAATGAAAAGACAATCTTATATTCCAAAATTTTTTTATGAAAAAAGTGTGAATAGGGCTGTTGGTGAAAGTCCTGAAGTAACACTCTGAATTTGGCCACCACTCTGAGTGTCACTACTTTACTGATAAATTATTATTGGTCTTTCCCCCACCCACCCCCCCCCCAAAAATTATCTATATTCGCCACTGACACTTATGTACACGTTCTAAACATTGTTGTACATACAAATATTTATAAAGTAATTAACTGGAAACTTATGAGGCAACAAAATACAATTTCCTTGTGGAATGTTCATTAGTAATATTGGGATCCATTAAGCTCCCCTGGGTTCAATTTGGGATCCTGGCATTTTAACGAGTGCCGTAACACAGGATCTTATAGGATAAATTCATATGAACGTAGTATACGTGACTAATGATAGTAAATAAATCATTTTTACGAAATTAGGCAAATGATCTAGCAGGAAAAGACAGTTTTTTTCTCAATATTTTCCATTTCAAATATAACAACGTTAACTCAAGTTCATTGTACTTTTAATTTGCATTTGACTCAAAAGCCAATTAAAATTTAAAAATCTATAATATTGCTAGATTATTTACATTGCTTCAAAATAAAACCTTAAATGTCATAATGTGCTGATTTAGACAAATTATAACTGTCTTTATGTAGTTTCACCTGAATGTTTTTCATAAGAGTTATTACAAAGTTTAAGTTTTTCTTGCCTAATTCAATATGCAAACTTTTGGTCTGGGGAACTATTAAGCTGAAACAAAACATACGAAAAAAACTTATTTGAACATTCAAATGGTACGATAATTTACAACGGCTTGTGTCTAAACAGGTGATATCGACCAGAGGCTATATGTATATTCATGCTACCATAGTTTGATATACTCATAGTAAGATATACATAAATATTTTATTTTATGTTTGGTAATCTGATATATTTTCAGTACACTAAAATAACAATTGACTTATAAATGTGTAAATTCACAGTTAATTCTCATCAACATTCAGTATCTCTAAACTGTCTAAATCAGTAAAACACAAATATGAATCACAAAACATATGAACGTTTCTGTAATAAACGGAATTTCTACTCGTAAGAGGCTGAGGGGAAGTTTTATTCAATGCAGTAAATGCGATTTAAATGCGCACAAGCCAGGAGGGGAGCCCTCCACCAGTTGTATGAAATATGCTTCAGAAATATATTGTGCTTACCTTTTTATAAAAGGGCAGAAAGTGAGGGCAAAGTACTTTACTTTATAAGAGGGCACCCTTGTGAATCCATTTGATCGTTTTTATGAATGTCTGTGTAATTTGTATACATGTCTGGTTTGGTCGATGTTTTGCCGGCAAATATATGTATGTTTAAATTATATGTCTCAACATACGCAATCTTGCCACTAACCGCTAGTCTTTTTTTTATTTAACGCCAATGGCATTTTTGTTAACAAAACACACAAACACTTTTAGGGAAAGTGGTCATCCACTCCTCCTCAAATTTGTATGGACACATTGGGCTTTGAACGTATGACCCTTTAAACTGAAGTCCAAGACTCCAGCCGTCAGGGTAGTGAGATGCCTCTCTTCCTTTGAACTGAAGTCCAAGACTCCAACCGTCAGGATAGTGAGATGCCTCTCTTCCTTTGAACTGAAGTCCAAGACTCCAACAGTAAGGGTAGTGAGATGCCTCTCTTCCTTTGAACTGAAGTCCAAGACTCCAACAGTCAGGGTAGTGAGATGCCTCTCTTCCTTTGAACTGAAGTCCAAGAGTCCAACAGTCAGGGTAGTGAGATGCCCCTCTTCCTTTGAACTGAAGTCCAAGACTCCAACCGTCAGGGTAGTGAGATGCCTCTCTTCCTTTGACCTGAAGTTCAAGACTCCAACCGTCAGGATAGTGAGATGCCTCTCTTCCTTTGAACTGAAGTCCAAGACTCCAACAGTCAGGGTAGTGAGATGCCTCTCTTCCTTTGTTCTGAAGTCCAAGACTGCAACCGTCAGGGTAGTGAGATGCCTCTCTTCCTTTGAACTGAAGTCCAAGACTCCAACAGTCAGGGTAGTGAGATGCCTCTCTTCATTTGAACTGAAGTCCAAGACTCCAACAGTCAGGGTAGTGAGATGCCTCTCTTCCTTTAAACTGAAGTCCAAGACTCCAACAGTCAGGGTAGTGAGATGCCTCTCTTCCTTTGAACTGAAGTCCAAGACTCCAACAGTCAGGGTAGTGAGATGCCTCTCTTCCTTTGAACTGAAGTCCAAGACTCCAACAGTCAGGGTAGTGAGATGCCTCTCTTCCTTTGAACTGAAGTCCAAGACTCCAACAGTCAGGGTAGGGAGATGCCTCTCTTCCTTTGAACTGAAGTCCAAGACTCCAACCGTCAGGATAGTGAGATGCCTCTCTTCCTTTGAACTGAAGTCCAAGACTCCAACAGTCAGGATAGTGAGATGCCTCTCTTCCTTTGAACTGAAATCCACGACTCCAACAGTCAGGGTAGTGAGATGCCTCTCTTCATTTGAACTGAAGTCCAAGACTCCAACAGTCAGGGTAGTGAGATGCCTCTCTTCCTTTGAACTGAAGTCCAAGACTCCAACAGTCAGGGTAGAGAGATGCCTCTCTTCCTTTGAACTGAAGTCCAAGACTCCAACAGTCAGGGTAGTGAGATGCCTCTCTTCCTTTGAACTGAAGTCCAAGACTCCAACAGTCAGGGTAGTGAGATGCCTCTCTTCCTTTGAACTGAAGTCCAAGACTCCAACAGTCAGGGTAGTGAGATGCCTCTCTTCCTTTGAACTGAAGTCCAAGACTCCAACCGTCAGGATAGTGAGATGCCTCTCTTCCTTTGAACTGAAGTCCAAGACTCCAACAGTCAGGGTAGTGAGATGCCTCTCTTCCTTTGAACTGAAGTCCAAGACTCCAACAGTCAGGGTAGTGAGATGCCTCTCTTCTTTTGAACTGTAGTCCAAGACTCCAACAGTCAGGGTAGTGAGATGCCTCTCTTCATTTGAACTGAAGTCCAAGACTCCAACAGTCAGGGTAGTGAGATGCCTCTCTTCCTTTGATCTGAAGTCCAAGACTCCAACCGTCAGGATAGTGAGATGCCTCTCTTCCTTTGAACTGAAGTCCAAGACTCCAACCGTCAGGATAGTGAGATGCCTCTCTTCCTTTGAACTGAAGTCCAAGACTCCAACCGTCAGGGTAGTGAGATGCCTCTCTTCCTTTGAACTGAAGTCCAAGACTCCAACAGTTAGGGTAGTGAGATGCCTCTCTTCCTTTGAACTGAAGTCCAAGACTCCAACAGTCAGGGTAGTGAGATGCCTCTCTTCCTTTGAACTGAAGTCCAAGACTCCAACAGTCAGGGTAGTGAGATGCCTCTCTTCCTTTGAACTGAAGTCCAAGACTCCAACAGTCAGGGTAGTGAGATGCCTCTCTTCCTTTGATCTGAAGTCCAAGACTCCAACCGTCAGGATAGTGAGATGCCTCTCTTCCATTGAACTGAAGTCCAAGACTCCAACCGTCAGGGTAGTGAGATGCCTCTCTTCCTTTGAACTGAAGTCCAAGCCTCCAACAGTCAGGGTAGTGAGATGCCTCTCTTCCTTTGTTCTGAAGTCCAAGACTCCAACCGTCAGGGTAGTGAGATGCCTCTCTTCCTTTGAACTGAAGTCCAAGACTCCAACAGTCAGGGTAGTGAGATGCCTCTCTTCCTTTGAACTGAAGTCCAAGACTCCAACCGTCAGGGTTGTGAGATGCCTCTCTTCCTTTGAACTGAAGACCAAGACTCCAACCGTCAGGGTAGTGAGATGCCTTTCTTCCTTTGAACTGAAGTCCAAGACTCCAACAGTAAGGGTAGTGAGATGCCTCTCTTCCTTTAAACTGAAGTCCAAGACTCCAACCGTCAGGGTAGTGAGATGCCTCTCTTCCTTTGAACTGAAGTCCAAGACTCCAACAGTCAGGGTAGTGAGATGCCTCTCTTCCTTTGAACTAAAGTCCAAGACTCCAACAGTCAGGGTAGTGAGATGCCTCTCTTCATTTGAACTGAAGTCCAAGACTCCAACAGTCAGGGTAGTGAGATGCCTCTCTTCCTTTGAACTGAAGTCCAAGACTCCAACAGTCAGGGTAGTGAGATGCCTCTCTTCCTTTGAACTGAAGTCCAAGACTCCAACAGTCAGGGTAGTGAGATGCCTCTCTTCCTTTGAACTGAAGTCCAAGACTCCAACCGTCAGGATAGTGAGATGCCTCTCTTCCTTTGAACTGAAGTCCAAGACTCCAACCGTCAGGATAGTGAGATGCCTCTCTTCCTTTGAACTGAAGTCCAAGACTCCAACCGTCAGGGTAGTGAGATGCCTCTCTTCCTTTGAACTGAAGTCCAAGACTCCAACAGTCAGGGTAGTGAGATGCCTCTGTTCCTTTGAACTGAAGTCCAAGACTCCAACCGTCAGGGTAGTGAGATGCCTCTCTTCCTTTGAACTGAAGTCCAAGACTCCAACCGTCAGGGTAGTGAGATGCCTCTCTTCCTTTGAACTGAAGTCCAAGACTCCAACCATCAGGGTAGTGAGATGCCTCTCTTCCTTTGAACTGAAGTCCAAGACTCCAACAGTCAGGATAGTGAGATGCCTCTCTTCCTTTGAACTGAAGTCCAAGACTCCAACAGTCAGGATAGTGAGATGCCTCTCTTCCTTTGAACTGAAATCCACGACTCCAACAGTCAGGGTAGTGAGATGCCTCTCTTCATTTGAACTGAAGTCCAAGACTCCAACAGTCAGGGTAGTGAGATGCCTCTCTTCCTTTGAACTGAAGTCCAAGACTCCAACAGTCAGGGTAGAGAGATGCCTCTCTTCCTTTGAACTGAAGTCCAAGACTCCAACAGTCAGGGTAGTGAGATGCCTCTCTTCCTTTGAACTGAAGTCCAAGACTCCAACAGTCAGGGTAGGGAGATGCCTCTCTTCCTTTGAACTGAAGTCCAAGACTCCAACCGTCAGGATAGTGAGATGCCTCTCTTCCTTTGAACTGAAGTCCAAGACTCCAACCGTCAGGATAGTGAGATGCCTCTCTTCCTTTGAACTGAAGTCCAAGACTCCAACCGTCAGGATAGTGAGATGCCTCTCTTCCTTTGAACTGAAGTCCAAGACTCCAACCGTCAGGGTAGTGAGATGCCTCTCTTCCTTTGAACTGAAGTCCAAGACTCCAACAGTCAGGGTATTGAGATGCCTCTGTTCCTTTGAACTGAAGTCCAAGATTCCAACAGTCAGGGTAGTGAGATGCCTCTCTTCCTTTGAACTGAAGTCCAAGACTCCAACCGTCAGGGTAGTGAGATGCCTCTCTTCCTTTGAACTGAAGTCCAAGACTCCAACCATCAGGGTAGTGAGATGCCTCTCTTCCTTTGAACTGAAGTCCAAGACTCCAACAGTCAGGATAGTGAGATGCCTCTCTTCCTTTGAACTGAAGTCCAAGACTCCAACAGTCAGGATAGTGAGATGCCTCTCTTCCTTTGAACTGAAATCCACGACTCCAACAGTCAGGGTAGTGAGATGCCTCTCTTCATTTGAACTGAAGTCCAAGACTCCAACAGTCAGGGTAGTGAGATGCCTCTCTTCCTTTGAACTGAAGTCCAAGACACCAACAGTCAGGGTAGAGAGATGCCTCTCTTCCTTTGAACTGAAGTCCAAGACTCCAACAGTCAGGGTAGTGAGATGCCTCTCTTCCTTTGAACTGAAGTCCAAGACTCCAACAGTCAGGGTAGTGAGATGCCTCTCTTCTTTTGAACTGAAGTCCAAGACTCCAACAGTCAGGGTAGTGAGATGCCTCTCTTCATTTGAACTGAACTCCAAGACTCCAACAGTCAGGGTAGTGAGATGCCTCTCTTCCTTTGAACTGAAGTCCAAGACTCCAACAGTCAGGGTAGTGAGATGCCTCTCTTCCTTTGAACTGAAGTCCAAGACTCCAACAGTCAGGGTAGTGAGATGCCTCTCTTCTTTTGAACTGAAGTCCAAGACTCCAACAGTCAGGGTAGTGAGATGCCTCTCTTCATTTGAACTGAAGTCCAAGACTCCAACAGTCAGGGTAGTGAGATGCCTCTCTTCCTTTGATCTGAAGTCCAAGACTCCAACCGTCAGGATAGTGAGATGCCTCTCTTCCTTTGAACTGAAGTCCAAGACTCCAACCGTCAGGATAGTGAGATGCCTCTCTTCCTTTGAACTGAAGTCCAAGACTCCAACCGTCAGGGTAGTGAGATGCCTCTCTTCCTTTGAACTGAAGTCCAAGACTCCAACAGTTAGGGTAGTGAGATGCCTCTCTTCCTTTGAACTGAAGTCCAAGACTCCAACAGTCAGGGTAGTGAGATGCCTCTCTTCCTTTGAACTGAAGTCCAAGACTCCAACAGTCAGGGTAGTGAGATGCCTCTCTTCCTTTGAACTGAAGTCCAAGACTCCAACAGTCAGGGTAGTGAGATGCCTCTCTTCCTTTGATCTGAAGTCCAAGACTCCAACCGTCAGGATAGTGAGATGCCTCTCTTCCATTGAACTGAAGTCCAAGACTCCAACCGTCAGGGTAGTGAGATGCCTCTCTTCCTTTGAACTGAAGTCCAAGCCTCCAACAGTCAGGGTAGTGAGATGCCTCTCTTCCTTTGTTCTGAAGTCCAAGACTCCAACCGTCAGGGTAGTGAGATGCCTCTCTTCCTTTGAACTGAAGTCCAAGACTCCAACAGTCAGGGTAGTGAGATGCCTCTCTTCCTTTGAACTGAAGTCCAAGACTCCAACCGTCAGGGTTGTGAGATGCCTCTCTTCCTTTGAACTGAAGACCAAGACTCCAACCGTCAGGGTAGAGAGATGCCTCTCTTCCTTTGAACTGAAGTCCAAGACTCCAACAGTAAGGGTAGTGAGATGCCTCTCTTCCTTTAAACTGAAGTCCAAGACTCCAACCGTCAGGGTAGTGAGATGCCTCTCTTCCTTTGAACTGAAGTCCAAGACTCCAACAGTCAGGGTAGTGAGATGTCTCTCTTCCTTTGAACTAAAGTCCAAGACTCCAACAGTCAGGGTAGTGAGATGCCTCTCTTCATTTGAACTGAAGTCCAAGACTCCAACAGTCAGGGTAGTGAGATGCCTCTCTTCCTTTGAACTGAAGTCCAAGACTCCAACAGTCAGGGTATTGAGATGCCTCTCTTCCTTTGAACTGAAGTCCAAGACTCCAACAGTCAGGGTAGTGAGATGCCTCTCTTCCTTTGAACTGAAGTCCAAGACTCCAACCGTCAGGATAGTGAGATGCCTCTCTTCCTTTGAACTGAAGTCCAAGACTCCAACCGTCAGGATAGTGAGATGCCTCTCTTCCTTTGAACTGAAGTCCAAGACTCCAACCGTCAGGGTAGTGAGATGCCTCTCTTCCTTTGAACTGAAGTCCAAGACTCCAACAGTCAGGGTAGTGAGATGCCTCTGTTCCTTTGAACTGAAGTCCAAGACTCCAACCGTCAGGGTAGTGAGATGCCTCTCTTCCTTTGAACTGAAGTCCAAGACTCCAACCGTCAGGGTAGTGAGATGCCTCTCTTCCTTTGAACTGAAGTCCAAGACTCCAACCATCAGGGTAGTGAGATGCCTCTCTTCCTTTGAACTGAAGTCCAAGACTCCAACAGTCAGGATAGTGAGATGCCTCTCTTCCTTTGAACTGAAGTCCAAGACTCCAACAGTCAGGATAGTGAGATGCCTCTCTTCCTTTGAACTGAAATCCACGACTCCAACAGTCAGGGTAGTGAGATGCCTCTCTTCATTTGAACTGAAGTCCAAGACTCCAACAGTCAGGGTAGTGAGATGCCTCTCTTCCTTTGAACTGAAGTCCAAGACTCCAACAGTCAGGGTAGAGAGATGCCTCTCTTCCTTTGAACTGAAGTCCAAGACTCCAACAGTCAGGGTAGTGAGATGCCTCTATTCCTTTGAACTGAAGTCCAAGACTCCAACAGTCAGGGTAGTGAGATGCCTCTCTTCTTTTGAACTGAAGTCCAAGACTCCAACAGTCAGGGTAGTGAGATGCCTCTCTTCATTTGAACTGAAGTCCAAGACTCCAACAGTCAGGGTAGTGAGATGCCTCTCTTCCTTTGAACTGAAGTCCAAGACTCCAACATTCAGGGTAGTGAGATGCCTCTCTTCCTTTGAACTGAAGTCCAAGACTCCAACAGTCAGGGTAGTGAGATGCCTCTCTTCCTTTGAACTGAAGTCCAAGACTCCAACCGTCAGGATAGTGAGATGCCTCTCTTCCTTTGAACTGAAGTCCAAGACTCCAACAGTCAGGGCAGTGAGATGCCTCTCTTCCTTTGAACTGAAGTCCAAGACTCCAACCGTCAGGATAGTAAGATGCCTCTCTTCCTTTGAACTGAAGTCCAAAACTCCAACAGTCAGGGTAGTGAGATGCCTCTCTTCTTTTGAACTGAAGTCCAAGACTCCAACAGTCAGGGTAGTGAGATGCCTCTCTTCCTTTGATCTGAAGTCCAAGACTCCAACCGTCAGGATAGTGAGATGCCTCTCTTCCTTTGAACTGAAGTCCAAGACTCCAACCGTCAGGGTAGTGAGATGCCTCTCTTCCTTTGAACTGAAGTCCAAGACTCCAACAGTCAGGGTAGTGAGATGCCTCTCTTCCTTTGTTCTGAAGTCCTAGACTCCAACCGTCAGGGTAGTGAGATGCCTCTCTTCCTTTGAACTGAAGTCCAAGACTCCAACAGTCAGGGTAGTGAGATGCCTCTCTTCCTTTGAACTGAAGTCCAAGACTCCAACCGTCAGGGTTGTGAGATGCCTCTCTTCCATTGAACTGAAGTCCAAGACTCCAACCGTCAGGGTAGTGAGATGCCTCTCTTCCTTTGAACTGAAGTCCAAGACTCCAACAGTCAGGGTAGTGAGATGCCTCTCTTCCTTTGAACTGAAGTCCAAGACTCCAACCGTCAGGGTAGTGAGATGTCTCTCTTCCTTTGAACTGAAGTCCAAGACTCCAACAGTCAGGGTAGTGAGATGCCTCTCTTCCTTTGAACTGAAGTCCAAGACTCCAACAGTCAGGGTAGTGAGATGCCTCTCTTCCTTTGAACTGAAGTCCAAGACTCCAACAGTCAGGGTAGTGAGATGCCTCTCTTCCTTTGAACTGAAGTCCAAGACTCCAATAGTCAGGGTAGTGAGATGCCTCTCTTCCTTTGAACTGAAGTCCAAGACTCCAACAGTCAGGGTAGTGAGATGCCTCTCTTCCTTTGAACTGAAGTCCAAGACTCCAACAGTCAGGGTAGTGAGATGCCTCTCTTCCTTTGAACTGAAGTCCAAGACTCCAACAGTCAGGGTAGTGAGATGCCTCTCTTCCTTTGAACTGAAGTCCAAGACTCGAACCGTCAGAGTAGTGAGATGTCTCTCTTCCTTTCAACTGAAGTCCAAGACTCCAACAGTCAGGGTAGTGAGATGCCTCTCTTCCTTTGAACTGAAGTCCAAGACTCCAACCGTCAGGGTAGTGAGATACCTCTCTTCCTTTGAACTGAAGTCCAAGACTCCAACCGTCAGGATAGTGAGATGCCTCTCTTCCTTTGAACTGAAGTCCAATACTCCAACCGTCAGGATAGTGAGATGCCTCTCTTCCTTTGAACTGAAGTCCAAGACTCCAACCGTCAGGGTAGTGAGATGCCTCTCTTCCTTTGAACTGAAGTCCAAGATTCCAACAGTCAGGGTAGTGAGATGCCTCTCTTCCTTTGAACTGAAGTCCAAGACTCCAACAGTCAGGGTAGTGAGATGCCTCTCTTCCTTTGAACTGAAGTCCAAGACTCCAACAGTCAGGGTAGTGAGATGCCTCTCTTCCATTGAACTGAAGTCCAAGACTCCAACAGTCAGGGTAGTGAGATGCCTCTCTTCCTTTGATCTGAAGTCCAAGACTCCAACCGTCAGGATAGTGAGATGCCTCTCTTCCATTGAACTGAAGTCCAAGACTCCAACCGTCAGGGTAGTGAGATGCCTCTCTTCCTTTGTTCTGAAGTCCAAGACTCCAACCGTCAGGGTAGTGAGATGCCTCTCTTCCTTTGAACTGAAGTCCAAGACTCCAACAGTCAGGGTAGTGAGATGCCTCTCTTCCTTTGAACTGAAGTCCAAGACTCCAACCGTCAGGATTGTGAGATGCCTCTCTTCCTTTGAACTGAAGTCCAAGACACCAACCGTCAGGGTAGTGAGATGCCTCTCTTCCTTTGAACTGAAGTCCAAGACTCCAACAGTCAGGGTAGTGAGATGCCTCTCTTCCTTTGAACTGAAGTCCAAGACTCCAACCGTCAGGGTAGTGAGATCTCTCTCTTCCTTTGAACTGAAGTCCAAGACTCCAACAGTAAGGGTAGTGAGATGCCTCTCTTCCTTTGAACTGAAGTCCAAGACTCCAACAGTCAGGGTAGTGAGATGCCTCTCTTCCTTTGAACTGAAGTCCAAGACTCCAACAGTCAGGGTAGTGAGATGCCTCTCTTCATTTGAACTGAAGTCCAAGACTCCAACAGTCAGGGTAGTGAGATGCCTCTCTTCCTTTGAACTGAAGTCCAAGACTCCAACAGTCAGGGTAGTGAGATGCCTCTCTTCCTTTGAACTGAAGTCCAAGACTCCAACAGTCAGGGTAGTGAGATGCCTCTCTTCCTTTGATCTGAAGTCCAAGACTCCAACCGTCAGGATAGTGAGATGCCTCTCTTCCTTTGAACTGAAGTCCAAGACTCCAACAGTCAGGGTAGTGAGATGCCTCTCTTCCTTTGAACTGAAGTCCAAGACTCGAACCGTCAGAGTAGTGAGATGTCTCTCTTCCTTTCAACTGAAGTCCAACACTCCAACAGTCAGGGTAGTGAGATGCCTCTCTTCCTTTGAACTGAAGTCCAAGACTCCAACCGTCAGGGTAGTGAGATACCTCTCTTCCTTTGAACTGAAGTCCAAGACTCCAACCGTCAGGATAGTGAGATGCCTCTCTTCCTTTGAACTGAAGTCCAATACTCCAACCGTCAGGATAGTGAGATGCCTCTCTTCCTTTGAACTGAAGTCCAAGACTCCAACCGTCAGGGTAGTGAGATGCCTCTCTTCCTTTGAACTGAAGTCCAAGATTCCAACAGTCAGGGTAGTGAGATGCCTCTCTTCCTTTGAACTGAAGTCCAAGACTCCAACAGTCAGGGTAGTGAGATGCCTCTCTTCCTTTGAACTGAAGTCCAAGACTCCAACAGTCAGGGTAGTGAGATGCCTCTCTTCCATTGAACTGAAGTCCAAGACTCCAACAGTCAGGGTAGTGAGATGCCTCTCTTCCTTTGATCTGAAGTCCAAGACTCCAACCGTCAGGATAGTGAGATGCCTCTCTTCCATTGAACTGAAGTCCAAGACTCCAACCGTCAGGGTAGTGAGATGCCTCTCTTCCTTTGTTCTGAAGTCCAAGACTCCAACCGTCAGGGTAGTGAGATGCCTCTCTTCCTTTGAACTGAAGTCCAAGACTCCAACAGTCAGGGTAGTGAGATGCCTCTCTTCCTTTGAACTGAAGTCCAAGACTCCAACCGTCAGGATTGTGAGATGCCTCTCTTCCTTTGAACTGAAGTCCAAGACACCAACCGTCAGGGTAGTGAGATGCCTCTCTTCCTTTGAACTGAAGTCCAAGACTCCAACAGTCAGGGTAGTGAGATGCCTCTCTTCCTTTGAACTGAAGTCCAAGACTCCAACCGTCAGGGTAGTGAGATCTCTCTCTTCCTTTGAACTGAAGTCCAAGACTCCAACAGTAAGGGTAGTGAGATGCCTCTCTTCCTTTGAACTGAAGTCCAAGACTCCAACAGTCAGGGTAGTGAGATGCCTCTCTTCCTTTGAACTGAAGTCCAAGACTCCAACAGTCAGGGTAGTGAGATGCCTCTCTTCATTTGAACTGAAGTCCAAGACTCCAACAGTCAGGGTAGTGAGATGCCTCTCTTCCTTTGAACTGAAGTCCAAGACTCCAACAGTCAGGGTAGTGAGATGCGTTTCTTCCTTTGAACTGAAGTCCAAGACTCCAACAGTCAGGGTAGTGAGATGCCTCTCTTCCTTTGAACTGAAGTCCAAGACTCCAACAGTCAGGGTAGTGAGATGCCTCTCTTCCTTTGAACTGAAGTCCAAGACTCCAACAGTCAGGGTAGTGAGATGCCTCTCTTCTTTTGAACTGAAGTCCAAGACTCCAACAGTCAGGGTAGTGAGATGCCTCTCTTCATTTGAACTGAAGTCCAAGACTCCAACAGTCAGGGTAGTGAGATGCCTCTCTTCCTTTGAACTGAAGTCCAAGACTCCAACAGTCAGGGTAGTGAGATGCCTCTCTTCCTTTGAACTGAAGTCCAAGACTCCAACAGTCAGGGTAGTGAGATGCCTCTCTTCCTTTGATCTGAAGTCCAAGACTCCAACCGTCAGGATAGTGAGATGCCTCTCTTCCTTTGAACTGAAGTCCAAGACTCCAACAGTCAGGGTAGTGAGATGCCTCTCTTCCTTTGAACTGAAGTCCAAGACTCGAACCGTCAGGGTAGTGAGATGTCTCTCTTCCTTTGAACTGAAGTCCAAGACTCCAACAGTCAGGGTAGTGAGATGCCTCTCTTCCTTTGAACTGAAGTCCAAGTCTCCAACCGTCAGGGTAGTGAGATACCTCTCTTCCTTTGAACTGAAGTCCAAGACTCCAACCGTCAGGATAGTGAGATGCCTCTCTTCCTTTGAACTGAAGTCCAATACTCCAACCGTCAGGATAGTGAGATGCCTCTCTTCCTTTGAACTGAAGTCCAAGACTCCAACCGTCAGGGTAGTGAGATGCCTCTCTTCCTTTGAACTGAAGTCCAAGACTCCAACAGTCAGGGTAGTGAGATGCCTCTCTTCCTTTGAACTGAAGTCCAAGACTCCAACAGTCAGGGTAGTGAGATGCCTCTCTTCCTTTGAACTGAAGTCCAAGACTCCAACAGTCAGGGTAGTGAGATGCCTCTCTTCCTTTGAACTGAAGTCCAAGACTCCAACAGTCAGGGTAGTGAGATGCCTCTCTTCCTTTGATCTGAAGTCCAAGACTCCAACCGGCAGGATAGTGAGATGCCTCTCTTCCATTGAACTGAAGTCCAAGACTCCAACCGTCAGGGTAGTGAGATGCCTCTCTTCCTTTGAACTGAAGTCCAAGACTCCAACAGTCAGGGTAGTGAGATGCCTCTCTTCCTTTGTTCTGAAGTCCAAGACTCCAACCGTCAGGGTAGTGAGATGCCTCTCTTCCTTTGAACTGAAGTCCAAGACTCCAACAGTCAGGGTAGTGAGATGCCTCTCTTCCTTTGAACTGAAGTCCAAGACTCCAACCGTCAGGGTTGTGAGATGCCTCTCTTCCTTTGAACTGAAGTCCAAGACTCCAACCGTCAGGGTAGTGAGATGCCTCTCTTCCTTTGAACTGAAGTCCAAGACTCCAACAGTCAGGGTAGTGAGATGCCTCTCTTCCTTTGAACTGAAGTCCAAGACTCCAACCGTCAGGGTAGTGAGATCTCTCTCTTCCTTTGAACTGAAGTCCAAGACTCCAACAGTAAGGGTAGTGAGATGCCTCTCTTCCTTTAAACTGAAGTCCAAGACTCCAACTGTCAGGGTAGTGAGATGCCTCTCTTCCTTTGAACTGAAGTCCAAGACTCCAACAGTCAGGGTAGTGAGATGCCTCTCTTCCTTTGAACTGAAGTCCAAGACTCCAACAGTCAGGGTAGTGAGATGCCTCTCTTCCTTTGAACTGAAGTCCAAGACTCCAACAGTCAGGGTAGTGAGATGCCTCTCTTCCTTTGAACTGAAGTCCAAGACTCCAACAGTCAGGGTAGTGAGATGCCTCTCTTCCTTTGAACTGAAGTCCAAGACTCCAACCGTCAGGATAGTGAGATGCCTCTCTTCCTTTGAACTGAAGTCCAAGACTCCAACCGTCAGGGTAGTGAGATGCCTCTCTTCCTTTGAACTGAAGTCCAAGTCTCCAACTGTCAGGATAGTGAGATGCCTCTCTTCCTTTGAACTGAAGTCCAAGACTCCAACCGTCAGGGTAGTGAGATGCCTCTCTTCCTTTGAACTGAAGTCCAAGACTCCAACAGTCAGGGTAGTGAGATGCCTCTGTTCCTTTGAACTGAAGTCCAAGACTCCAACCGTCAGGGTAGTGAGATGCCTCTCTTCCTTTGAACTGAAGTCCAAGACTCCAACAGTCAGGGTAGTGAGATGCCTCTCTTCCTTTGAACTGAAGTCCAAGACTCCAACCATCAGGGTAGTGAGATGCCTCTCTTCATTTGAACTGAAGTCCAAGACTCCAACAGTCAGGATAGTGAGATGCCTCTCTTCCTTTGATCTGAAGTCCAAGACTCCAACACTCATGGTAGTGAGATGCCTCTCTTCCTTTGAACTGAAGTCCAAGACTCCAACAGTCAGGGTAGTGAGATGCCTCTCTTCCTTTGAACTGAAGTCCAAGACTCCAACATTCAGGGTAGTGAGATGCCTCTCTTCCTTTGAACTGAAGTCCAAGACTCCAACAGTCAGGGTAGTGAGATGCCTCTCTTCCTTTGAACTGAAGTCCAAGACTCCAACCGTCAGGATAGTGAGATGCCTCTCTTCCTTTGAACTGAAGTCCAAGACTCCAACAGTCAGGGCAGTGAGATGCCTCTCTTCCTTTGAACTGAAGTCCAAGACTCCAACCGTCAGGATAGTCAGATGCCTCTCTTCCTTTGAACTGAAGTCCAAAACTCCAACAGTCAGGGTAGTGAGATGCCTCTCTTCTTTTGAACTGAAGTCCAAGACTCCAACAGTCAGGGTAGTGAGATGCCTCTCTTCCTTTGATCTGAAGTCCAAGACTCCAACCGTCAGGATAGTGAGATGCCTCTCTTCCTTTGAACTGAAGTCCAAGACTCCAACCGTCAGGGTAGTGAGATGCCTCTCTTCCTTTGAACTGAAGTCCAAGACTCCAACAGTCAGGGTAGTGAGATGCCTCTCTTCCTTTGTTCTGAAGTCCAAGACTCCAACCGTCAGGGTAGTGAGATGCCTCTCTTCCTTTGAACTGAAGTCCAAGACTCCAACAGTCAGGGTAGTGAGATGCCTCTCTTCCTTTGAACTGAAGTCCAAGACTCCAACCGTCAGGGTTGTGAGATGCCTCTCTTCCATTGAACTGAAGTCCAAGACTCCAACCGTCAGGGTAGTGAGATGCCTCTCTTCCTTTGAACTGAAGTCCAAGACTCCAACAGTCAGGGTAGTGAGATGCCTCTCTTCCTTTGAACTGAAGTCCAAGACTCCAACCGTCAGGGTAGTGAGATGTCTCTCTTCCTTTGAACTGAAGTCCAAGACTCCAACAGTAAGGGTAGTGAGATGCCTCTTTTCCTTTGAACTGAAGTCCAAGACTCCAACCGTCAGGGTAGTGAGATGCCTCTCTTCCTTTGAACTGAAGTCCAAGACTCCAACAGTCAGGGTAGTGAGATGCCTCTCTTCCTTTGAACTGAAGTCCAAGACTCCAACAGTCAGGGTAGTGAGATGCCTCTCTTCCTTTGAACTGAAGTCCAAGACTCCAACAGTCAGGGTAGTGAGATGCCTCTCTTCCTTTGAACTGAAGTCCAAGACTCCAACAGTCAGGGTAGTGAGATGCCTCTCTTCCTTTGAACTGAAGTCCAAGACTCCAACAGTCAGGGTAGTGAGATGCCTCTCTTCCTTTGAACTGAAGTCCAAGACTCCAACAGTCAGGGTAGTGAGATGCCTCTCTTCCTTTGAACTGAAGTCCAAGACTCCAACCGTCAGGATAGTGAGATGCCTCTCTTCCTTTGAACTGAAGTCCAAGACTCCAACCGTCATGGTAGTGAGATGCCTCTCTTCCTTTGAACTGAAGTCCAAGTCTCCAACTGTCAGGATAGTGAGATGCCTCTCTTCCTTTGAACTGAAGTCCAAGACTCCAACCGTCAGGGTAGTGAGATGCCTCTCTTCCTTTGAACTGAAGTCCAAGACTCCAACAGTCAGGGTAGTGAGATGCCTCTGTTCCTTTGAACTGAAGTCCAAGACTCCAACCGTCAGGGTAGTGAGATGCCTCTCTTCCTTTGAACTGAAGTCCAAGACTCCAACAGTCAGGGTAGTGAGATGCCTCTCTTCCTTTGAACTGAAGTCCAAGACTCCAACCATCAGGGTAGTGAGATGCCTCTCTTCCTTTGAACTGAAGTCCAAGACTCCAACAGTCAGGATAGTGAGATGCCTCTCTTCCTTTGAACTGAAGTCCAAGACTCCAACAGTCAGGGTAGTGAGATGCCTCTCTTCCTTTGAACTGAAGTCCAAGACTCCAACAGTCAGGGTAGTGAGATGCCTCTCTTCCTTTGAACTGAAGTCCAAGACTCCAACATTCAGGGTAGTGATATGCCTCTCTTCCTTTGAACTGAAGTCCAAGACTCCAACAGTCAGGGTAGTGAGATGCCTCTCTTCCTTTGAACTGAAGTCCAAGACTCCAACCGTCAGGATAGTGAGATGCCTCTCTTCCTTTGAACTGAAGTCCAAGACTCCAACAGTCAGGGCAGTGAGATGCCTCTCTTCCTTTGAACTGAAGTCCAAGACTCCAACCGTCAGGATAGTGAGATGCCTCTCTTCCTTTGAACTGAAGTCCAAGACTCCAACAGTCAGGGTAGTGAGATGCCTCTCTTCCTTTGAACTGAAGTCCAAGACTCCAACAGTCAGGGCAGTGAGATGCCTCTCTTCCTTTGAACTGTTCCAAGACTCCAACAGTCAGGGTAGTGAGATGCCTCTCTTCCTTTGAACTGAAGTTCAAGACTCCAACCGTCAGGATAGTGAGATGCCTGTCTTCCTTTGAGTCGAATAATCCATAGTTTATCCAATTTTAAATAGCCTTCAATCATAATTCTCACAAGAAACAGGCTAAAACTTTTGCGTTTTGCAAGTATTACATAATACATGAAGCCTATCTGATAAGACTAGTAACTTTGCTTCGTAGAATGCCTTGTTTCTGAAACTCATCAAGAACAGAATGAGTTTTAAAACATTATTCCTATGTCCTGCAATTAAAATGTACATAAGTTATAAAGGTAACTTACTCTGGCCGCCCTTCAGTACTCCCCCCAGCCACTCCCCCCTCGCCGCCATGCATGGACATTTTCAGCTGCTGCCAGCATTCTCATGCTCACTTCATTCATATTCATTTTCGTTATTATTATATTTATTATACTATCATAGTTTTTATTATATTTTGTTATTCCTTGACATGTTTATTACATATCAATTATTATTTGGTCATTATTATTTTGGACACAACTCAGAGCCAACGCACAGGCCTTAGCGCCCATGTCAGCTTATTTCTAAGTCCTTAACTAAACTTTGTTTATAACAATAAAGGTTATTTTATAATTTCCCAAAGCACAAATTTGTCTTTTATTAATACAAAAAACAAAAAATACTTAATTAATGTTGTATGTATATATCATTTTTGTTATTTATAAGTGTTGTATGATTGTGTATTTGTTATTTTTTCTGGAATAAATTAATTCATTCATTCATTCATTTACTAGAGTGCAGCTAACCGGAAATATTTTACAGTCACTAGATGAAAACATTGCTGAATATTTGTGATTTGTTGATTGATAATTTTGCTTAGCTGTGATTTTACTCTGCTGGGAATAAAAGAGGATTTTGTGGCTTCTGTGAGCTTTTATAAATTTTTGAGACCTTTCACTAAGATATACACTTTTATTAATACCATGGATTTTATCATCACCATTTTCTCTAGTTTTCTTCAGAACTTAAACAGCAAACAAATGAGTATGTTAGAGTCAGTATGTTAGAACTGTGGGAACTTATTTTTACAATACAAATAATGGCGTTGAAATGGATAATGCTTAAACAATGGATGAATTTTCGAATATTTTCAATTCACGCCAGATATATTTTATTACTTTTTAGAGAGATTACCTACAAAAATACTAAAACATTCCAATTACCAACATTACATTTCACTTGAAGAAAAGCTTATGGTTACGTTGAGGTAATTAGGTAAATATTACCAATTAATAACGTAGAGCTTAAATGTTAGAAAAGTAATACTCCTGGCGCAGCAAACCCATGTACTCAGCGACAGGTTTCCTTTTCCTACATAGGCTAACTGGTTTTAATAAGACAGGAGGACTTATTGCCCATTCAGTTATTATATAGGTTATGTCTGTAACAAAGAGTAAGAGTAATTCATTCAGAAATCTCGTCAATAAAGTGTGTCAAAGAACAACGGAACACTGAGGTGGAATTTCTCAAGTAAGTGGTCAAATTGTAACAGTCAACTTTTGAAATTGGCACGGCGCAGCAAACCTAAGTAGTAAGCGAATTTCCAATGCATGTATATGTGCAGTATCTCACTACAAAATAAATCCAATTACCAAGTTTCATAAAAATACACTCATAAATAAATTGTATTTAACATTTTATTTATTCTCCACAAGAATAACATTAGGGCTGAGTATGTAGATTTGCTGCAATAAGGAAGATAATAAATGGGTTTTTATGCAGATATCAATATAACACAACCAGGTGAAGATACCAAGTTATATTAATTTAGGTTAGGGGAGATATCAATCTTGACTTATTCTCCATAAGAATAGCATTAGGGCAGAGTATGCAGGTTTGCTGCTACGGGGGAAATTGACAACAAATTCTTTGTTGTGCAAATATCAATAGACCACAACTATCTGGATCCGCAAACCAAGTTTTATCATTATACATTCATAAATAACTGAGATATAAAATTGTATATATTTTCCAAAAGAGTAACAATGAAATTAAAGAGAACTAACATTTAATGGAAACTAAAATTAATGAAATTAAAGAGAACTGATACATTGATGTATTCCAGGAAAAATGTTTAATGGAGCGATAAAATAAGAGATAACGCCAGCCCAATCATCAGGGTGGCAGGGGGGAAGATCTTCACAAGATCATCGCGCTCATCTAGGGCAATAAAACAGCGCCTGCAAACTTGAATAAAACCCTGTAATATACACTTGTAGTGCTGTCAATATAAACTAAAACGGAAGGCGCTGTGGAGCTAACGTGAGCCGCTGAACGAGTCCCGCTTATCAACTGCTTGTTATTTTGACTAAGGAACGGTCTTTTAGAGATAAGTGAAGTAAAATCCACTGGCAGTTAATGAAATGTACTAGATGCTGCAGCATGGATGGGGATAGAGGAGCCCCAGAGATTCTCATCAGCATCGGCAGGCTAAAACGTTACAAATAAACGTGAAAATCCCACCCGCAGAAATGTAGACATCCGAAATAGAAAAGTTGCGTTGCCATAAGCGCGTGATTTTAAGAGTCTTCATCACCGGAAGTTGCCGAAGGCCATCTAGGAGTTTTGTTCCATAAGGCTAGTGTTAACCCTTCTACGTGTTTCGCCGTACGTGATACGCCAGGATTTTTAATACCGCAGCCGTGTTTTGACGTATAGCGTATGCTCAGGACCGTTCCGTCAGATGCTTCCATCTAGCGGACTGCATGAGACTGCTCAGATTAGTCAGAGCACAACGTTTTACAAAGTTTTAATATAATTCCTGAAACTATAAAAAATACTGTATGTTTCTCTTGCGTAATAGTACCTCGAAAAATATCCTTTTTGATCAGTGTAAGTTCGGACCCAATGGGGGGCTATAGCCCCCGTAGCCCCCCCCCATAGATCCGCCACTGGACGGACAGATAAACGTTAAGACACATTTAAATATCTCCGCTGCACAAAACATTTCACTGCTCAAAGCGATGTAGAAACAAACCTGATTTGATTTATATAGATAAAGACATTCCTTACCTGGAACATCTGGTATTGCTAATATCCTGTCCATAATGTGTTAACAGCTGCAATTCAAATAAAATTATTCTCCATGTTAATCTTATGTGCAAAAAACTAACTTTGACGGCAGCCCGTAACCTTGAGAATTAAAATGTCGAAAATTAAAAACCTTATTGCAAAACTACGAACTGAGACGAATTTTTTGACACTTCAAACATTAAAAATGGCCAAGAAATAAGGGAGGAGTTGCTTATTAAATTACGTAACTATTGTGATTTTTGATGAATACAGTTTATTGTTTGTTATTTATTATATTGTAAAAGACAATTGGGATATCTTAGGTACCTCAATCGTTAAAATCGGTTCAGAAATAACGGAGGAGTTCTCCTAACAAAAATCGCCTTAGCGTAATAAAATATAAGATTATGGAAATTACAGGATTCGTAGTTTGAAATTGTCGTATTTTAGGTGACAGGATTCGTAGTTTGAAACTGTCGTATTTTAGGAGTATACGACAATTCTGAAGTTTATGTCAGTTGGCAGAACTGGTGTTGTTATGTATGAAGTGGGAACGAGGGCGTGGCTTCCTCGTGTAGTACTCGCGGCTACGGGGCGGGGGGACAGCGCCAGTTCCCCGCGAAACATTTTTACTGCGCGAGGTCGGCGCTGCGGGAGGTCCGGACTGTTCCAATTCTGCGCTCCCCATACATTCACTATCAAATTTGATTTATTCTCCATAAGGATAACATTGGACAACGTACTGTGTTTAGCACTTTGAATATCTCTGCAACGGTTGGGCGTAGAATCAAAATTTAAACACCAAAATGATTGTTTTGTGGAACTGAACAGATTGGTAAAAGCAAATGTGAAGTTTACATTAAAATAAACTGAGGAAAAGACAGAACTGTTTTCCCATAAGATTAAAATGGGAGATTAAATGAGTAGGTTTTTTGGATTTTCTCAAAATACTATATTATTTGTGTTTTAAGCTCTATAACATGGTCAAAACCAAAATTAAGTTTTTTATAAATTTTAGGGTAAAAAATGCAAAAACTAATTTTTGGAAAATGTTAAAACCCTATAAACCCCCCATTCCCATGGTGAAATTTTCTGGTTTTCGAACTTAAAGTCATGAGTGTCATTCTACACATTTGAGCCAAATTTCATCAAAATCGGACGTTTTTTACTCAAGTTATCGCATTCACGTACACATATATATATAAATTAGAACGAATAGTGTTTTTGTCATCTGGGGACCTCAAAACAAAATACCCCCGTCGCAGCAAACCTGCGTACTCAGCGAATTTCCAATGCATAATATTTGTCTTAATACCACATAAAGCTGCATACCAAGATTCATAAAAATATATTCACATATAAGTGATTTTAATTATTCTCTATAAGAATAACATTGGTAATGAGTACGAAGGTTTGCTGAAATAAGAAACACAAACAATTGGTTTTTATGCAAATATAAATAGAATTTAACAAGGCGAAGCCACATACCAAGTTTCATCAATATTCACTCATAAATAAGCGCTATATAACATTTTAGTGATTCTCTATAAGAATAACATGGGGGCTGAGTAAGCAGGGTTGCTGCAACAAGAAACAAAAAAATGGGTTTTTATGCAATTATCAATATAATTCAACTAAGTGCAGCTATATACCAAGTTTTATTAATTTATGGTCATAATTAGGGGAGTCAATACATTTTACTTATTCTCCATAGAATAACATGGGGGCTGAGTAAGCAGGTTTGCTGCTAAGGGAATAATCACCAAAAACTCAATTTTTTATGTAAATATCAATTTACCAGTACTACGTGAAGCCACATACTAAGTTTCATCAACATACATTCATAAATAATCGAGATATCAAATTTGATTCATTCTCCATAAGGATAACATTGGACAACGTACTGTGTTTAGCACTTTGAATATCTCTGCAACGGTTGGGCGTAGAATCAAAATTTAAACACCAAAATGATTTTTTTGTGGAGCTGAACAGATTGGTAAAAGCAAATGTGAAGTTTACATTAAAATAAACTGAGGAAAAGCCAAAAACTGTTTTCCCATAAGATTAACATGGGAGATTTTATGAGTAGGTTTTTTGGATTTTCTCCACAACCACTTAACCTAGGTTAATAATTCAAAATACTATATTATTATATGTGTTTTTAAGCTCTATAACATGGTCAAAACCAAAATTAAGTTTTTTTTAAATTTAGGGTAAAAAATTAAAAAAACTGATTTTTGGAAAATTTAAAAACCCTATAAACCCCCCTTCCCATGGTGCAATTTTTCTGGTTTTCGAACTTAAAGTCATGAATGTCATTCTACACATTTGAGTCAAATTTCATCGAAATCGGACGTTTTTAGCGAATTTCCCCTATAGGGAAGAAGCTATTACCGTAGGTGGCATGGTAAGACTTAAGCCCGAGACCATGATAACTTTTCGTTTTTAGGTCCCCAGATGCCAAAAACACTATTCGTTCAAATTTATATATATGTGTATATATATATATATATATATATATGTGTGTGTGTGTGTGTGTGTGTGTGTGTGTGTCCGTGAATGCAATAACTTGAGTAAAAAACGTCCGATTTCAATGTAATTTGGCTCAAATCTGTAAAATGACATTCATGACTTTAAGTTCGAAAACCAGAAAAATCGAACTGTGGGAAAGGGGGTTTATGGGGGTTTTAAATTTTTCAAAAATCAGTTTTTTGCATTTTTCACCCTAAAATTTTTTTAAAACTTAATTTTGGATTTGACCATGTTATAGAGCTTAATAAACAAATAATATAGTATGTTGAATTATTAACCTAGGTTAAGTGGTTGCGGAGAAAATCCAAAAAAAACCTTCTCATAAAATCTCCCATGTTAATCTTATTGGAAAAATGTTTTTGGCAAGTCCTCAGTTTATTTTATTTTAAACTTCACATTTGCTTTTATAAATCTGTTCAGTTCCAAAAAACAATCATTTTGGTGTTTAAATTGTGATTCTACGCCCAACCGTTGCTGAGATATTCAAAGTGCTAAACACAGTACGTTGTCCAATGTTATCCTTATGAAGAATAAATAAAATTTGATATCTCGATTATTTATGAATGTATGTTGATGAAACTTGGCATGTGGCTTCAAGTAGTACTGGTATATTGATATTTGCACAAAAATTTGATTTTTTATTGGTTATTCCCGTAGCAGCATACCTGCGTACTCAGCCCCCATGTTATTCTTATGGAGGATAAGTAAAATGTAATGACTCCCATAATTTTAAACATAAATTAATAAAACTTGGTATGTAGCTTCACTTGGTTGAGTTATATTGATAATTGCATAAAAACCCATTTTTTTGTTCGTTGTTGCAGCAAACCTGCTTACTTAGCCCCCATGTTATTCTTATGGAGAATAACAAAAATGTTATAAAGCGCTTATTTATGGTTGAATATTGATGAAACTTGGTATGTGGCTTCACCTAGTTAAATTATATTTATATTAGCATAAAAATCAATTGTTTGTGTTCCTTGTTTCAGCAAACCTACGTACTCATTACCAATGTTATTCTTATGGAGAATAATTAAAATCGCTTATATGTGAATATATTTTGATGAAACTTGGTACGCGGCTTTATGTGGAATTCAGACAAGTATTATGCATTGGAAATTCGCTGAGTACGCAGGTTTGCTGCGACGTGGGTATTTAGATTTTTCTCAGATAGTTTTACTAAAAACTTCACATTTCTGTTTATTAATGTGTTTAGCTCAACAAAACAAACAATTGTGTGTTTTAATCGTTGTTCTACATCCAACCGTTGCAGAGATAATCAAAGTGCTAAACACAGTGCGTTGTCCAATGTTATCCTTATAGAGAATAAATCAAATTCAATATCTCGATTATTTTTTAATGTATATTGTTGAAACTTGGTATGTGGCTTCAACTAGTTGTGGTATATTGATATTAGCACAAAAAACAAGTTTTTTGTTGATGGTCCCCGTAGCAGCAAACCTGCATACTTGGTCCCCATGTTATTCATATGGAGAATAAGTAAAATTATATATCTCCCTTAATTATGAACCTAAATTAATAAAGCTTGGTATATAGCTTCACCTGGTTCAGTTATATTGATAATTGCAAAAAAAACATATTACTTATCTTCCTCGTTGCAGCAAACCTGCGTCCTCAATCTTAATGTTATTCTTATGGAGAATAAATAAAATGCTATATATCACTTATTTATGGATGTATTTTTGTGAAACTTGGTAAATAGCTCTATGTAGTAGTGAGTCACATATATATATGCATTGGAAATTCGCTGAGAACGCAGGTTTGCTGTGACAGGGGTATTTACTCAAGTTATCTCATTCACGTACACACACATATATATAAACAAAAACGAACGCACATATATATAAATTTGAACGAATAGTGTTTTGTCATCTGGGGACCTCGAAACAAAATACGCCCGTCACAGCAAACCTGCGTACTCATCGAATTACCAATGCATAATATTTGTCTTAATACCACATAAAGCTGCATACCAAGTTTCATAAAAATATATTCACATATAAGCAATTTTAATTATTCTCTATAAGAATAACATTGGTAATGAGTACGTAGGTTTGCTGAAATAAGGAACACAAATAATTGGTTTTCATGCAAATACAAATACAGTAGTCTCACAAACTCGACACAATGTGGACTAAGACCCTGTCGAGTTATCCAGAATTACATTGAGAGGGAAGGAAAACACATTATTTAGCTGTAAATTGTATACTGTATTAGATTTTACTTAAACACATTATAGTATAATATATAATGATACTGTATTACAAACTTAAGAAAACTATAAAAATTAGATAAATACTTAAAAGTTGAGAATTAATAACTAATTGTCCTCGTTTCCAAAATATATAGTCCTGTAATACATGTACTGTATAGTAAATGAGGTGTCGAGTTTCCCAGAGTGTCGAGTTATGGGGAGTCGAGTTTGTGAGACTCTACTATAGAATTTAACTAGGCGAAGCCACATACCAAGTTTCATCAATATTCAATCATAAATAAGCGCTATATAACATTATAGTAATTCTCCATAAGAATAACATGGGGGCTGAGTAAGCAGGGTTGCTGCAACAAGAAACAAAAAATGGGTTTTTATGCAATTATCAATATAACTCAACCAAGTGAAGCTATATACTAAGTTTTATTAATTTATGTTCAAAATTAAGGGATTCATTACATTTTACTTATTCTCCATAAGAATAACATGGGGGCTGAGTAAGCAGGTTTGCTGCTAAGGAAATAATCACCAAAAACTCAATTTTTATGCAAATATCAATTTACCAGTACTACATGAAGCCACATACCAATTTTCATCAACATACATTCATAAATAATCGAGATATCAAATTTGATTTATTCTCCATAAGGATAACATTGGACAACATACTGTGTTTAGCACTTTGAATATCTCTGCAACGGTTGGGCGTAGAATCAAAATTTAAAACCAAAATGATTGTTTTGTGGAACTGAACAGATTGGTAAAAGCAAATGTGAAGTTTACATTAAAATAAACTGAGGAAAAGCCAAAAACTGTTTTCCCATAAGATAAACATGGGATATTTTATGAGTAGGTTTGTGGATTTTCTCCGCAACCACTTAACCTAGGTTGATAATTCAAAATACTATATTATTTGTTTTTTTAAGCTCTATAACATGGTCAAAATCAAAAAAGTCATGAATGTCATTTTACACATTTGAGCCAAATTTAATCGAAATCGGACGATTTTTACTCAAGTTATCGCATTCACGGACACTTATATATATATATATATATATATATATATATATATACAGTGTTTTTGGCATCTGGGGACCTCAAAACAAAAAGTTATCATGGTCTGGGGCTTAAGTCTTACCATGAGACCTACGGTAATACTGTAGCTTCTTCCCTATAGGGGAAATTCGCTAATATATATACAGTTTTGAACGAATGGTGTTTTTGGCATCTGGGGACCTCAAAACGAAAAGTTATCATGGTCCCGGGCCTAGGTCTTACCATGCCGACTACGGTAATAGCTTCTTCCCTATAGGGGAAATTCGCTTCAGCTTGGTTTGTGGCTTCACCTTGTTGAGCTATATTGATATTTTGTGTTCCTTGTTGCAGCAAACCTACGTACTCAATGATATTCTTATAGAGGATAATTAAAATTGTATCTATCGCTTATTTGTGAATATATGTTTATGAAACTTGCTATGCGGCTTTATGTGGTATTAAGACATATATTTGCATTGGAAATTCGCTGAGTTCGTAGGTTTGCTGCGACGGGGGTATTTCACTCTTCATATTACTTTTATTGTATTATTCAAGTTTACTAAGAGAATGACACCTGCCTGGGACTTATTTTTATCCCAGAAGTTAGATATTTCCAACATTTTAGGACATCACTGGAGCCTTTTTTTAAATAAGATTTGCAAGTAAGCTAACCTTACTCATATAAAGCCGCGTTTACACTATACAACTTTTGTTTTATAAACTTGTGTTGTACAACCAATTATAGCACAGTAATTGATTTGAACATGTTTAAGAATGCAATGAAAAATACTACACAAAGTTATACAACAAGCGTGTTTTACAACCAAAAATCATGTTTTACAACAGGTTGCAGCTTTCCCGAATGGAGTCGTAAAGATCAAAGGAAATTTGTGTTTTATAAACCTTATGTGTTTGCACTCTAGCGGGATTTTTTGTCCGATTTACTTAAAATTTGGTAGGGACGTTCCTTTCTATAATCAGTTGGACAAGTTCGTTGGGCAAAACAATCGGAAAACTTTAACCCCCTTTTTTGGGGATTAATCTTTCAAATGTTGTGTTTTTGGGCCCAAAAAAGGTCAGAAAAGCCCCGGATGTAAAATGTAAACATTTAATAAGATTGAGATTAGTGAGGCGAAAGTTTTAAGCTCTCTCATCATTCTAGCACAAATATTTACCGAGTTATTAAAGAAAATGTATATCGACTAAACACAGTAGGTTGTCTTATGGGGGGTTTTACAGTAGAAAAGCCTGTTATTCATTTGTTGGTGTATTTTTATCATCCACAGCCACCTCAAGCCTGACTGAACATTCTCCTAACCTTCTACTGCGCAAAATTGTATTCCTAGCATTGCAGGTCAATGGAACCAAGAGCATCAGAACAGCCAAAAAATCAATGTTTTCAGATTTTAATAAAAATTGGTAAAATCAATGCTTTTACACTGATTTTGATTTTAAAAAGTTTTTAATGATGAAATTCACTTCCCTCACGTCAGTGGGCTGTGTGCGAACTCATATTTTTCAATGATTTTTCAAATTTTGCTCAAATAAAAGCGTCCTCCTACTCGTCGCTTGAAGCAATCATGGTGACTTTAGCTTTTTGGGCGGGTTTGTGTTTGAAACATGTTCGATAATTTGTTAGCGCAATGTTGTATGACAAAAGTGTTATAAATACAAGTTCAAGTTTAATCAAACAAAAGTTGTATTAAACATGTTTGACAAACAAAAGTTTATAAAACAAGTTTTATAGTCTAAACGCGGCTTTAGAGTATAGGATAGTATTGGAGATATTGAACTTTAGGGGCGGCCAGTACCCTTCAGAACGTAACTGACAAAACCCTTTATGCCCAGCTACGTTCAGAGCCAGATTTAGGGTCTGTAGACCCCAAGGCTCAACATGTGGTGCCATTGCAAGGTACGGCAACTAAATTTTTTGGAGTATGGTTTTAGGTTTTTATGGTTTATGTGTAGTGCAGGCCACCTTGTGGATCGGGCCCCTAAGCAATTGTCTATGTAGCCTATGCCTAAATCCGGCCGTGGCTTCGAATCAGGGCAAACATTTTGGTAGCTCAATCTTTACAATATATTCATAAATAACTGAGGAACTGTCTACCAAAATACTCCTTAACGTATATGTAATATATATAACACATTAAAAGAGATAGATATAAATGATGAAAAAGAAGTTTTTTGCAAATTTTCGTTTATAATACAAAAACGTTTTCAAGCAATAAAGGAAAAAGAATGGAATTTGAACAATAAATAAATAAAAACGAGTTCGCACGCAGCACGCTGACGTGAGGGAAGTGAATTTCCACATAAAAAAATATAAAAACTCAAAATCAGTTAAAAACATACATTTATTCAAATTGTTATTCAAATCTGAAAATATTGATTTTTTGGCTGTTCTGATGCACCTGGTTCTAATTACCTGCAATGCTGGGAATACAATTTTGCGCATTATAAGGTTAGGAGAAGGTCCAGTCAGGCATTAAAGTAGGTGTGAGATTGTTGGGGATGGTAAAAGTACACCAACAAATGAATAACAGGCTTTTCTAATGTAAAACCCCCATAAGACAACGTGTACTGTGTTTGGTCGATACACATTTTCTTTAATAACTCGATAAATATTTATGCTAGAATGACGAGAGAGGGCTTAAAACTTTCGCCTCTCTAATTCCCATCTTTTTACATGCACTTATTTTACATCTGGGGCTTTTATGACCCTTTTTGGGCCCAAAAACTCGAAATTTGAAAGATTAATCCCCAAAAACAGTGGTTTAGAGTTTTCCGAATGTTTTGCCCAATGAACTTGTCCAACTGATTACAGAAAGGAACGTCCCTACCAAATTTGAAGTAAATCGGACAAAAATTGTGACCGCTAGAGTGCAAACACATATATATATATAAAATTTTGAACGACCCCCCAAAACGTGTTCAGGGGGTCACGTTAAGAACTTCTATGGTGGTCCCGGGCTTAAGTTTCACCGTGCGGGTCATGCTAATAGTTCACTTTCCAAAGGAAATTCACTAATAAACAAATATTTTAGATCTGACTTTTAAAAACTAAAACATGTGATTTTAGGTACAGGTAAAAAAATATAATTTAAATTTAAGTCAGCTGAGTTGAATTATTTTAGACTTAAGAAAAAATTACCTGAGATTTAACCCAGAAGGATCCTTGGTCTTCAATACCAACTAATGTGCCAATTCATAATTTCTTAGTATCAGTTGGTTATATTTTGGATTTTGATGTGGTTTAATTTTGTGAAGTGCTTTTAGTTCATGGCACCCTTCAAAATTTTGGTTGTGGTGATTTGCATGATTATAAATTTGTTTTCGTTTGCCTTTATGTACCACATCAAAACAGTGGCCAACCATACGTACTCGCAAGGAATTCAATGTCTGACCAACATAATCTTTTGGGCAGTGTTTACACGATAGTTGGTAAATCACATTGTGGGCGTCACAGGTTGATTTACTAACTATTGGGTAAGTCTTGTTTGTGACACTGCTTTTAAATTCAGTTGTATTACACATAATTTTGCAAATGCCACACCGAGGTTTGTGGCAAGGTTCGCAGCCGTGATTGATTTCCAAATTGTTTTCAGGCCGAGAATTTTCAATTTTGGGTCTCACCAACATATATTTCAAATTTTGTGGCCGTTTAAACACGACACATGGTGGTCTGGAAAACAAATTTTCTGTGGTAGGGGATGATTTTAAAACATTGAAAGCTGCTTTCATTATATTGTTAATTTTTTGAAGCCCAGGAAAATATTCTGTGATAAACTTTGGATTGTTAGAAAAATGTGTGTTTTGAACAATATTCTTTGGTTTTCTCATCTGATTATCTAAAAGTTTTTGAGGATAACCTCGGTCAATAAAAGCAGAGTTCAAATTAGATATGTATTTTTCAAAGTCAGAGCTGTCACTACAAAGAGATTTTGCACGAATTGATAAACTTTTTGGAATAGACTTTTTTCATATACATAGGATTGCAGCTCTGGTAATGCAAATACTGCATTTTATTAGTATCTTTTACATGGATTTTAGTTTTAAGTTTGTTGTTGTCAATCAAAACGTCCACATCTAAGAAGGTGACAGTTTTATTAGAATAACTCCAAGTCAAATTTAAGCAACAACATTGATTTAAATTTTGCAAAAACTGTTTTAAGGATTCTATGCCATGCTGCCAAATAATAAAAATATCATCAATGTATCTGAACCAAACAAGAGGAGAGAAAGGACAGTTTGATAGAAAATTTTGTTCAACTAGACCCATGAACAGATTAGCATAAGATGTGGCCATACGAGTACCCATCGCTGTACCTTTAATTTGTAAAAAGTGTTTGTCCAAAAATTTAAAATTATTCATGGTCAATATCATATGCATGAGAGTGGTTACAAAATTAGTTGATGGTTTAGAGTTAGTGGGTCTAGAATTAAGAAAGAATTTGGCAGCCTTCAGACCATTATCGTGAGGAATATTTGTGTACAGTGATTCAACATCAGCTGTTACAAGTATTATTTCAGAGGTTTGAGGCAGTTTTACATTGGAAATTTTGTTCAGAAAGTCATTTGTGTCTTTAATATAAGATGGCAGATTTTTTACCAGTGATCATCAACGAAGGCAGAAATCCTCTCGGTTGGTGATCCGATACTCGACACAATTGGTCTTCCTGGTGGTGGTCTTGAAGGCTTATGATTTTTAGGGAGAATGTAAAACATTGGAGTTTTTGGAGTTATTAGGTTTAAGGTTTTAACAGACAGATCTTCATTAGGGCCACAGTTGTTTAAAAATTCTTGAATTTCTTCATTAAAGTCCACAGTACGGTCTTCGTCTATTCTTTGATAGGTGGAGGGATCATTCAGCTGGCGTTCACATTCGGCAATGTAATCATTTTTGTTAAGAACAATACTGTTTCCTTTGTCTGCAGGTAATATAACAAGATTTTCATTGTTTTTTAGTGATTTAATTGCTCTATATTCTTTACTAGTTAGGTTTTCAGTTTTTGGCAGATTATCAGGGAAGAAGGGATCGGCTAAATTTGTTGTGATGATGTTTATAAATTGTTCAATAGGATGGTCTGGTGGCAAGATTTCCGGTTCCCAACTATTTTCCTTAAATTTGACTAGGGATGGTGGTACGTCACTCAGTGATGGAGGTGGGTTTTGTTCATGGTAATATTTCTTTCTAATTTTTTGGGTGAGTTTCAACGAGTCAGAAACTAATTTAATATGGTTAAATGAAGGAGTTGGAGAGAAGATTAACCCTTTAGACAAGACGGACTGTTCTTCTTTAGTGGGTATATAATTGGGCAAATTTTCAATATGTGTTTCAATAGGTGAAGATGAAACCTTAGTTGATGTATTATTAGGGACAAAATTAGAATGGGGGTTATTGGGTTTTGGTAATTGAATAGGTCAGCCAAACATGGTTTTTCTTCATATAATGGCGGCTTTTTGGAGTTGTCAAATAGTTTTTGAAAAGGTGTAGGAAGGCTTAGTCCAGAACGTAAAGCTTCTAAACAAAGAGAATTGAATTTCTTGAGGAGAACATTTGATTTCACTGACATAAATTGTTCTGTATCAAGTAAAATGAAATTTATATCTTTTATTACATCCGGAAAGTACACAATCATAGTTTTATACAATTCTTCAAGTCTCTTCCCATGATTTCTAGCTAATTCTTTGTGAGATTGTAGAACTAAGTTTGTTAACTCAAAGCTGGTTTTCATAGCTAGAATCTTAACGTCTTGATGAACTGAGGGTGGAAGAGCTACTAAGGGAAATTTTGGCTGAAGTCCGTTAGGTGTCAAACCATAAGACAAACAAGCAGTGATGAAAGGTATCTTGCAATTTAGATTTGCTATTTTTCTTGCATAAAATTTGAACTCTTTAATAAAATCAATCTTAGGTGGTCTGTTCATTATTGTTTATGATGATGGATGAGTTAAAGGTAGAAAATGAAAAAAGAAGAAAGTATAAGGGATAATGACAGAGTAGAAGAGTGTATAAAATAAATCTTCAAAGAAGTGACAGATTCTTACCAGAAGGCTTCATTATTTCTTGCGGTATAGATGCCAAACGACTTTATATACTAACACATTAAAAGAGATAGATATAAATGATGAAAAAGAAGTTTTTTGCAAATTTTCGTTTATAATACAAACGTTTTCAAGCAATAAAGGAGAAAGAATGACAATTATTATAACATTATGGAAACAAAATAATATCAAACCATTTCGTTCCTATTTTTATTTAGTGTCATATAACTATAGTCACATTAACATGTAAATTTTTATCATATGGGAAATTTTGGTTGTAAGTGTTGGTATCTCTGCTCAGTGACGATCAGCTCCACGCTGCGTTACTCCGCTACTAGGACACGCCTACAGCTATGAACGAAAGTGGACTGTTCCTGTAATTCCGCACGTAAATCCGCCTCTCTTCTCTCTTTCAGAAAAGGAGTGGGGGGCGCGAGTAAATGGTACATCGAGCAAGTAGTCAATTAATTTGTTTATTACATTTATTTATTTAAAAGTCGACCAACTGTCCCTGCGACTAACTAACATGTCGATCAACAGGTAGGCACCCCATTATAATTTGTTACATTAGAATATCTAAATCTAAATAAAACTGAAAAAACCTACAATTTGTTTGCATTTATCTTTGTTACCTAATAATAAAACTGTCAAGTTTACAGCAAAACTAAATACAAACATATAATCTACATTATAAAAATGCATCACATTTTAATATGCCATGTTACATAACACTAATAATTTTACAAATTGTACTACATTATAAAAAAGATATGTTAACAAAGCCACAAAAAGGAAACAATTGACCAGATCAGGGGGTTTCTGTTTATTCAAGACTGACGTTATCAGAGGAACAAAAGTGCAAAATGCCAAGAGGTGAAATATGATATTGTGAAATACGATGCTCTTGGGACATTTAAGTTATAATGCAGAGAGTTGATTTGTGTATGTAAGTTTCAAAATCTAGTTTAAAATTTAGTATGAGGTCCGGTGGTGTCGTGGTATGTGGAATTAAGTTTGAATTTCATCTTATTACTGAAACACTCATTTAAAAAAAAACATGATAATGTGTCTTCATGAGTGGCAGTTCGCTTGACCGAAGAGTTTCTGTGTTAGTAAAATGTTATATTCAGACAGATAGTGAAATATAAGAAAAATATTCTTACTTTACAGGCTTATAAATTGTAATACATCTATGTTATGTTGATGTACAAACTCAAATAAAGGGCAACAAATATGAAGAAAAATGCAACCGAATGAAAATAACTGAATTTGAATCGATTAAACTCAGAAATCAGCAACTCTTTATTAAATTTTCTTAGAGAAATGCAGAATGTAATTTTACAATAACATTGAATTAAAATAGGCAGTCATATTCTTCTTGTAGATATTCTTCTAGTGTGTAGAAGGGCAGGGGTGCCCATCCCCCCCCAAGGTAATAGCGCGATTCGCGATTCCCCCCAAAATGATAATTGGTCCTTACTACCTCCCCCCCCGCCCACCGAAGGTTAGGCCTCGAATGGAGTTGTTGCTCATAATAATGATGTTAACTAGGGTTAGTTATAAATGCACCTTTTGTATCCTGCTTACTGAATAAAACAAATCCCAATAACGTTCAGTATGGACTAGACGTTTTGCTATGTGTTTAACTTCAATCAGTTGGTTTTGTTGTTCCAGGTAGCTCCTGAACCAGTTGAGAGCAGACCCTCTGATGCCCAGAGCCCAACAAACATAAATACGGTTAAGTCATGTTCAAATTACAAATAGTCTCTAAAGTATAAACGCTTAGACCAATTAAGGCTACTGGCTACATTCCAAAGGTTCGTTACACTGGGCAACGTTATTTCGCAACGATCTGCAAGCAGTGCTAAAAGCTTTATGAAATACCTGAACCAGCAACAACAGAGAGAAATTAAACTCAGCAGAAATATCACTTTCTGAAATTTTTGTATTTTTGTGCTGCTAAAACTTGTATATTTCATCCAGGCAAAACTACTGTAGAAGATGTATAGTGCACCTAAGGGGTGAAGTATGCAATAAAGTGGCTTGATATATTGCTGCTTTTTATTTTTGCCCAACACAACACAAGTTACAAAATTAACTCTGGTGACAAATTTGTCTAGAGCAAATGCACATTTATCTATTTTTTTAAATTCCTCCCCCTAACATTTTTGGGTTATTCTATACTCATTATAATGCAAAAAAATTCTATACTCATAAATAAAAATGAAAAAGTCTTGATGGTTTTTGTAGATCTTGCAAAGGCGTTTGATTCGATTGACAGAAATATCCTGTTTCTCAAACTGGAGTGTGCAGGTGTGCATGGCGTGGCGCTAGATTGGTTCAAAAGTTATCTTACTGACAGGAAATAAGTTGTTTCAATAAATGGTGTGCTCAGTGATATGTCAGAAGTTGATTATGGTGTTTTTCAGGGTAGCACTCTTGGTCCCCTTCTTTTTCTTATGTATATAAACAATTTAGATAAACTCAACATAACCGGCGAAATATTTTTATTTGCAGACGATACAGCAATAATGTTTAAGGCTCCATCCTGGCAGGAATCGTATCAATTAGCGTTAGTGGAAATGCGCATAGTTAAAAACTGGTTTGATGAAAATGTTTTAACGATGAATGTAACCAAAACCAAATGTATACCAATAGCGCTGCGCCCTGCTAGCGAGCCGCCCGCAGAACTCAGGCTGGCGTTGCATAGGCCTACATGCAACAGCACGACCACCACCACTTGTCAATGTTCCGAAATAGAAAGAGTTGATCACTATAAATATCTTGGGGTTATTTTAGATTCAAAATTAAAATGGGAGTATCAAATAAACTACTTAAAATCTAAAGTTAGACAAATGATTTATGTCTTTAATCAGTTGAGTGAAATATTAAATAGAAATGAAATCCGGACCATTTATTTTGCTTATGTTCAATCTCTTCTACAATATGGAATTATATCATGGGGTGGTGTCGGATTATCACTTTTAAATTCATTATTTGTTGTACAAAAATCAATTATTAAAGCTGCATTCAAAAAGCATAAACGCTATCCCACAAATCTGTTATTTTCCGAAACAAAATTACTTACAGTAAGGCAATTATACATTAAAACACTGATGGTTTATACATACACCCATAAAGAATTAGTCATAACTACTGTGGAACATAACTATAGGACAAGGAACTCCGTTAACGTTGGCCTGCAGGTGCCCCGAGCAGTTAGATCAGTCAGTCACTCCAACTCATATTTTATTGCAAACTTCATCTACAGGAACATTCCTCCTGCGATTAGGGACCTGCAGGTCACAACTAAAATTTACAAAAGGGTAGTCCTTAACTGGCTGTTGAAGATCGGTTCTGAGCATGCTGAGTCCCTCATCCGTTCTGAGTACTACAATGACTAACTTTACATCACCAACTGGTCACTGAATATAAAGCTAACAATACCGTTTACTTCTACTTCTACCGTCTACTTCTACTTCTACTTCTCTCCCGCCATTGCCTATTATCTTTGTATTATATTAAATGTAATTTTTTTCATTTTTTTTTAATTATTTTTAAATCAGTGTTTGATATTTAAATGCAAAACGAATCTTAATTTTGTTCTTGATTACTATACATACAACTGCCGATATTGTTTGATTTTTATTTTTTATTTGTGTTTGTAGCCTATTTAATCATCAACATGTAATTGTAATTGTTATAGCAATAATACGATGTTTTTTGATATTTTTTAAGTGCACTGAATTTGAGGCAGAACTCGTTCTCACGCACAGGCCGATTGGGCCTATGTGAGAATTTTTTTCCGAAATATTGTTTTTGTACATAATGTTGTATTTGTTTTTATTTGGAAATAAATTAGATTTGATTTGATTTGATTTGATTTGATAAAAGAAAAAAAAATAATAATATTTTATTGCCATTAAACCATTATAGCAATAGACGAAGTCAAACTAATACTAAGGCCTAACATACTGACAAACATAACCTTTAATTACAAATACAAATTAAAATTGTCACATATATAGGTATCGAAAATAAAATAGATAGCCTATATGCACAAATTACAAGCGTCATTACAAAAGTCATGAAATATCATAATTCTGGTGTTCAAAGAAGTAATCTATAGTTTAAAAGGGGTTTAATTATCACAAGCCAATCATGCAACCTTTGCTTATATCTATTTAACGCATTCACTGCGTTAATCGTGTATATTCAGGATAATTGCATTTGTTTCCTTTTTAGGCAACCGCGGGAAATCCGGTGCGCCGCACTGAACGTGTTAAAGGGTAATTCCTTACTTCTAACGGCAGCTTATTAAACAGTTTTAAACCTATAACTTAATAGCTGTTTAGTGATTTTGAAAGTCTAATAAATGGTAAATTAAAGTATATATCAAAGTAGTATAAATATATAAATTAACAACTGTCATTACTCTTACACTAATAAATAAAGGTTTGCAGTGTTCAATTGCATGTGAATCAGTAATAATCCTAACAACTTTTTTTTAAGTAGAAGGATGCTTTGGACATGGTTAGAGTTTCCCCATTATAGGATTCCATAGGATAAAATACTATGGAAAAAGGCAAAGTAGGCTGATCTCACATACTTAGTAGATACATGACTCTTTAAATTTTTAACAGATAAATTACTCTAGAAAGCCTACCACTAATATACCTAACATGTGGTTCCCACGTCAGCTTACTATCAACAGTAACACCTAAGAATTTAACATGGTTTGAACAATTTGAAAGGGGAAATTGGGATTTCTACTGTAGCCAAAGCAAGACATGTTAAAACATTGGGACTACTAATGTATCCAAAGCAAGGCATGTTAAAACATTGGGATTTCTATTGTAGACAAAGCAAGATATCTTAAAACATTGTGACTTCTACTGCATCCGAAGCAAAGCATGTTAAAACATTAGGATTTCTATTGTAGACAAAGCAAGATATCTTAAAACATTGTGACTTCTACTGTATCCAAAGCAAGGCATGTTAAAACATTGGGATTTCTATTGTAGACAAAGCAAGATATCTTAAAACATTGTGACTTCTACTGTATCCAAAGCAAGACATGTTAAAACATTGGGATTTATACTGTATCCGAAGCAAAGCGTGTTCAAACTTAGTTTGTTAATTCAGACAGACAGTTTGAATTTAAAAGCGGTCAAAGTTTAAAATAATTTATTTATAAAAGTAGGAACACTAAAAACATTAAAAATGGTTGTGTCTAGCAGTAGACTGGGGGCAGGTGTGCGCGGTGTGTCAAGTTTCTGGAGTTTGTTAGCAGCCAGATGGAAGAAGAATGGCGTTCGATCCAAGTGAGCCTGTCAGACAGACCAGCAGATGTTGTGTCTAACGCTCTTGACACCTCTTCGTCATTCACTTTGCCGCGCAACACATTCATCTGAAAAGAAAGATACTTTCAAGTTGGCGGTACAAAAATCTGCACTTGGACAAATATTAGTTTAGTCTAAGTATCTTAATAATGAGTATTTCAGGTATATTACAGTTTTGTCAAGTGCTTCCAAACCTTCCAGTCCTATGGCAAAAGAGTGCAAGGGGCAGTCATTAGCTTTAATGCATCATTGTTTTTCGTTTTTTGTTTTTTGTTCTTTTTGTCTTTCAACGCCAATGGCATTTTTGTTAATAGAATAAACAAACGCTTTTAGGGAAAGTGGTCCTAACCCCTCAAATTTTTGTAAACACCCCAGGATTTGAACCCGTGACTTCTGTGATTTGATTGTGCCCCACAATCGCATAATCTGCTGCCTGACCCCATTTTCAACTTCCAGTACCTATCCTTTCACAGTTTGTGGCATGTAGGGGCGATAGTGCAGGAGAGATGGTGAATATCCTTATCCCTATTCCCCTCTAACAGTCAATTAAACATTACATCACCTGTCAGCAATGACCAAAATAATCATAATGTTTTGATAAATAAATGTAATTAAACTCCATTATAGCGGCCCCTCTACTATATAATCACGACTAAACAGGTACTTTAGGCCCGGTGCACATCAGCGGTTTGTGGCGGTGGCGCCGCTGCGGCGTGCGGCGACGAGAAAGGTAGTGCACATCAGCGGCGGCGGCTACTATATACTATTAGCATTGATTATACATAAGGTGAATAATCAATGGTATTAATCAATCTGTTACTCTATAACAACAACTTTAGTAACAAAATAAATAATAAACAACAATTTTAAGAAATTGATACGTTTTCCAACTCAATATTTAATTTGTTTCTTAAAATATAATCGTACGAATCTAAAGTAAATACTGTACTTCATTGAATATTCAATCAGGTATATTATTAGTTTACAATATTTATGAATGATTGTAAACTTTGTTTTTATTGTTATGATAAGGTATTTATTTATTGCTAGCATGTTTAATACAAACTAGAGACCGCCCAATGATCGAAATTCGACCAAATATATTTTGAATATAAAGTCGAGGCATATATATGAAAACAAGTTTAATATCTTGTGGGCTCAAGTCTCCCTCCCTCTCCCTCCACTTCCACCATCCTCACTTCCAGGTAATTTTTTTAACGTGGAGTTAAAACGGATAGCAGAAGGCGTAAGATCAGTGGCCTTTTTATTTATGACTGAAAACTCTCCACCCCGCCCCTCTTCCCCCCCTCACAAATAGGTTGTTTATGTAGAGTTAAAACAGAGGAGTTAAGAGAGGGTACATTTTTCAAATGCTGAACTAAACAACAACATTTGTGGACATCTAAGTAAAAAACAAAAATCCCAATTAAAACAGAACAGAGTCCAAAAGATTATGATCTTTTCCAGAGTATTATTCTTATTTGAATCATGATCTAACAGATAGTAAAATGACAGTCTAAAAATTTGACAGTTGTTTTTTGCAGGCAAAAATGTTTATTTGTTGACAGTGTCCAGACGTCACTTCCCAATCCTCCCTGGATGATGCAGTAGATACAGGGTCATATTTAGGACCTATAGGGCCCTAAACGAATACGAAAATGAGGCCCCCCTAACATAAATCCACATTAAAAGCATATATGAAAGGTGTTTTTTATATTCCGTAATATATCTTCATTATTTTAATATTCTGATAAATAAATATACAAATAAATAACGAATTTGAATTTGTTAACAAAACTTTAAAAACTCAAAGTGAAAAAGTGCTTATTTAATTTTCCTTCCATGATTTTATATGGTTTTAGCTCTCTTAATTCTATAACCAATAGCCAATATTATATTAAGTTAATATACAGTAAAACATTATGCCTAATAACTTATTAAAACTTATAAATATAAAAAATAATCTTGTGTAATTGCTTTACCATAAAAATCATTGCAGGGCTTACTAAGTTAATTAACAACAAACAAAATATAGCCTATATATGAAATAAATATGTTTGAATTTGTTACAAATACATTAGAATCTCTTTAAACAATATTTTCATCAACATACTGCTGGATAGACTGTGTTACATAGTATTTCATTATTTAAGTGTAGGCAATAAAAACTCCTTCTATCTGCATTTCTTGGCTGAACAATTTTTTTATATGGTCAAAGTCAAGGCGACACAGAGTATAATTTTCTATACTCAGAATGCTTAATAACTCTTGTTTAATGCTACTTCAAGGTAGCTTTTTAAAAGTTTTATTTAAAAAAAGTTCTTTCTGCGGATGCATTTGATATTGTGATTCACAAAAACATTCTTAAAGAGATTTCAATATTTGGAACTGCAGTAATAAGTCTGTCCTCTCGCAGGTTTCTATACCATTTTCAAGTTAAGTTTACGTGATGATGACACAATGAAATACTGTATTACCTTCATAACTACCTCTCATTTCTTCCTTTGTTATTTTTATCTGGGTGTGAGGTAATTGGAGAATTCAGTGCTGGTAACATTAACAAGCGTACACCCCTCAACCCTTACCGAGGCCGGGCAGTGCTGAACGTATCAGGCCGTGGCAACCAAGAATTCAATATTAAAACGAATAAGTACAGTAAATCGATTCAAAACAAACTACTTTACCATGAAACAATTATCAATCCAGAAATATAATACAAAAGATCGAACAAACAAAAAAAGCTACAACCATTCACATTATTATTATTATTATCAACATCATCATCATCATCATCATCATCGTCATCATCAGCTCTATGATAACCTCAAAGACTTAAAGACTACTCACTGTTCTCCTGACTTTCATAGCCATAATTTTGATACCACAATGTAACCTCGATAACTCGAACCTCAATAAGTCGAATTCCTTGATAACTCAAATTTTGTTTCATTCCCTTTGAACTTGCCTACCTAATGCTATGTTATTTTACCTCTATAAGTCGAAGGGTTAGCAGGAAACACCTCGATAACTCAAATTGTTTAAGTATTCTTAGCCTGTCGCCGCACCTCTGTAAGTCAAAGTTTTAGCTGTAGAACCTCTATAACTCGAATATGTACAATCACCGTACTTCTATAAGTCGAAGTTGATCATTCACCACACCTCTAGTGACTTTGCAGCCGGAAATTCCAACCCTCCCTCCCCCCTACATCTCTTTCCCAGGTGCTCCTGGTGTCGGTAAAACAACCGACAAATGTATATGATGAGCAACACACATATCAAACACACTCATCCTCAGGCACGAGTTTCACCTATGTAAGGATTTCATTTCATAAATAAGTAACAGTCTCATATTAATGTAAATTATATATTTTTCCTAAATAAAATGGTTTTGATTTGATTAGAAGTGTGTCCTGTGTCGTTAGTAAGTGCAAGTTTAGAGGTTTTGGATGTGTAGTGCATGAAACTAAGGCCACGGCCACGCTAGGCGAACTGGACGCTGCGACTTGGTCACCGCAACTATTTTATTCGCGACCAAGTCGCGGGGAGGTGCCATAATATGGCGACAACTACAGTGTCGCAGTCATCAAAATAGCTCCCATGAATGAGGAGGATTTTATGCTCATGACTGCAGTTAGGGATTTTTTTAAAAAGAAGAGAAATCAAAGATCGGAGTTCGTTTGATGAATGCGTTTTGTTTAAAACACAGCCAGTTTGACACTATAATGACATTTCTTAGAGATAATAATTTGTTTTCTTATTTTCATATTATGCTAGCGTTGTTTGACGAACTACTGTCGTACGTTAACGACGATATAGTCAAAAAGGGCACTAAGTTTCACCTTCCAATCTCACCTGAAGAACGTTTATCCGTTATTTTAATTTAAGACTGTAATGCATTATATTATTGTATCTATTATAGTCTTAAAATAATTCTTAACTGAACTCCAAGTCCACGTTATCAGTTACTTTGGTTAATTTAACTGCTATTATTGTAGAGCTTAATCCATTCATTTTCAGTTGACTTTTTAAATTCATTAAATATGTTGTATAACATAAACTCACTATAGAAATAAATTAACAAAAGTAGTAAAAAGCTTGTTATTGGTTTGTATATAACAATTTTTAAATATAAATGTATTCAATATATTTTATAAATATATGTAATATAGGTTATAATCAGTTGCTAATCGTTCTACCAATGTAGTTTGTATGAATACAGAAAAATTACTATTAACCATAAATAAATTGTGTCAATAATACAGTATTTGACCCAATTATCATTCAAGAACAGAAGGGATGATTAACATGTAGCGCGACCTGTCGCCAAGTGTGGCCGGCTCCATAAGATAACATGGGGAGGGTATTTGTCGCCGCGACCAAAAAACGCTACCATACGCGTTCGATTTGCCGTCGCGGGGCCGCCTCCATTCGATTCAACGACTTCAACTTTCTTTCTCTGTCACGGCGACCAGGTCGTGGCGTCCAGGTCGCCTAGCGTGGCCGTAGCCTAAGTTTTTAGGTTGTGATTTTACTAAGTGTTTGCAGTTTGGCAAAACGTGTTGGCAAAACTCTACCCTATGAGTAGAAGTTGAAGATTATTTGAGGCTGTTGACACAAGAAATAAATAATCAGGGATTTGTTTGGGGCAGGTGATAAGAAGTGAGCAAAAATCGTCTAGGAAACAGACAAGACGTGGTCAAACGGGCAAAACATCACCAAAATACCGTACTGAGAGTCATTATTTGTTTACTTTCCAACTCTACAATATTTTCACTGAATGAAGCATTTTATCCTCTACTACGTTAACCAAAGAAGCTTTACAAAATATTTCCAGGCTTATTTTAGACATTTAAAATTGTTCTTATCATTTTTAATTTTAATAATTATTATTATACGGTATGATTATTTTTTATACAAAGCACAAAATGATGTAAGGCGTCTACCCATCCATGATCCCTCTATTGCGTTACTGTGACGCTCAATAAGTCAAAGTCTGTGGAAAATCACCTTGGTAAGTCGAACCTCGATATTTCGAAATGTTCGATAACTCAAATATTTCCCGGCCCCCCTGAGGTTCGAGTTATCGAGGTTCCACTGTATCTTTTAATTATAATCTGCTTGGCTGTTTGTTCCTAATATTTTATAATATAAATCATATTGAGTTTTGTACAACAATAACAACAAACTTAAATCGACCTAAACGGAATCTGCATCTTCCAAGTGCGACAAAGCATGGCGGGATATTTACAAATTTACGGGGTTAGGGAACAGGCTCAAATATTATGGCTCAAGATCAAGATCATGTATTACAAATATAAAATATGTACAACTTATAATCATATTACTGAGCACAATAAGGTGTCCTGCAATACTGTACCAGATAGCAAGGAACTTTTTGGCAAGTTTGCGTTTTAATATACTTTTGATTGCAAAGCCAGTTTGCATTTATACACTTTTTTATATTTGTAGAAAAGTTGCATTCGATAGTATAAGTATGTCAGAACATTTATGATACTATTCATAAGCAAGTTTGTAACAATTGACACCGCGCAAAGCATCATGGGATGGAATCATCATTGTTTGCCGCCACCGGCAACAGCAACAGCAAACAACATCCCGTGTCCCGTAGCCATATTTATTGGGCACACATTTTGATATTTTACATTCCATTTGATTGTGTTGTTGTATGTGAAACAGAAGATGTGTATAACAGTTGGAAATTGTACTGTTTAAAGTTTTTGTGCTGGCGAAACTGTTTTGGTAAGTATTTTAAATTTATTAATTAGTATAGCTCTAGTTTTTTAATCGGTTTGAGGCGGCGGTAGGAGGTTATATGGGATACCTAGACTGTGTGCAACATGTTCTTTTTAGCAAATGTTTCCTGCTGTAGTGGGGAAGTCATATTTTAACCCCTGAAAATATTTGGTAAACTAGATATCGCATGCAAATGTTATAGTACTTAGTAGCAGTGGCGGATTTAGGGGGGGCAATCGGGGCTGTAGCCCAGGGCGGCAAATTTTTAGGGGCGGTAAATTGACAGAAAATTAATAAGTTGTTTACAAATGAAATGTTGAAACGGGGACCATCTTGACGAAAGTGGATGACAATGTTGGTGTGCCGCCCTTTTAAAGGTAAAGGTAATCAGAGACTAATGTATTAGGCTTGCAGTCCCTCACACTGCAGTTCCTCAAAACAGTCATAATGCATTTGTCATTCGTATGTACTAGCGACAAGACGATTACGCTTCAATTCAATTCAATTCAAAATATCTTTATTCGTTTGTAGTAATACAAACATACATGAATAGTGTCTTATTTCAGTATTGAATAATTTTAATCAAGTTTAAACAAATGTGTAGGTCTTAGAATTTAATATAGTAATGAAAACTACAGCTCTTCGAAAGAATACATAGCTTTGTTGATGAGATACTGCTTTAATTTAATTTTGAATCTTTTATTTGAGACCTCAACTGTGAAATCTTTTGGGATTTTATTGTAAAATTTTGAACCAGCATATTTAGGTTTTTCTCAAAACCCAGAGAAAAGCCCAACACCCCCCCCAAAAAAAACCCAACTCACAACACCCCAACTAATATTGTGTGGGGTGTTTTTATTTTGGGGGGGGAGGGGGGTGGGTTTTTTGTTTTTTTTTTAGAGAAAGGGCAGCAAGCCACGAACTACAGTTCATTCAACTTCTCCCCTCCGCTCATAAGGCACTATGACTACGTCCAACTCACGGACTTCCAAGTTAACCTGTACATTCGCATAGCATTAAAATTATTTTTTATACAATATTAATAATGACTAAGGCACACGGCTGAGCAATGCTGTAACAATCGCATTTGAGATGGCAATAACAATATTTAGACCACAATGATATTTTCAAACTCAAGGTAATAAAGCAAGTTATTTCAGCATTTTCAACCGTTGTATACTTACCATCAAAGGCTACCACACATAATCGTTTATTCAGGAGGATATTGTTTTTAACAAAACATCTGACCAAAGAAAAATAAAGACTAACATAATTTGTGAAGAGGGGATTTGATTGGTTGTTGCCATGGGAGCATAGTTGACAAAGGGTCAAAATGGTGGTCAGCATGTAGGCTGCAGTTTTTTACTCCAGGCGAGACCACTATATGTATATATGTATATATATATATATATATATATATATATATGTATATATATATATATATATATATATATATATATATATATATATATATATATATATATATATACATGGCTACGCCCGGAGAGCCAGTCACTGAAAATATACCTGGGGAATGCAGTCAGTAACACCCCCACATATATTTGGAAAATATGCGATATATATATATATATTTTTGTATTTGTTCCAATATTGTCGTTGGCCATTTCCGATTATATATATGTCGTATATATTTAAAAAATAAAAACTCTTTATACGTAAAAATTCCTATGCTAAGCCAGTCACCGGCGTTTTTGCCGGGAAGGCCAGTCACGTAAAGTTTGTACTGCTAAGCCAGTCACAATATATTGAACGTAAGTGCCCGGGATGACAGTCACTGAAAATCTGCACTGGGAAGCTAGTCAGTTACACCCTCAAATATATCTTTGCTTACATGTTGTTTAACTAAAGCGATAAAGCATATTTCTCTGATAATATGTGTGGCATTATATCAAGGGAGTCTTTGAAGCTCCCACGTATTCCATAAATTTTATTTACAAGTTATACGTCTTATAAATCTTGAAAGGTCACTCTGTAATTTTACAGAACTCCAAAATGTTATTTTTATTCACAAAAAAATAAATAAACAGAAATAGTAACAATTAACAATGGCTGAGCAATATATGTTTTTTGAAATAGGTTTGTAAAGAGAACTTATAATACAACAATTAACATTTTATATTCTACTAGCTGCTATTGTACCCGGTTTCATCCAGGAATACAACAATTGTGTGTGCTGCATTCTGTGGTTAACCCGTGGAACTACTACGAAACATGATCAGCTGCTTTAATTCTCAAGAGCTCAAACTAAAGTGAATGTCTATAAGAATAACATAGGATTGGAACTTTGACTCCCCGTGTGGAGCCCTTTGGGGATTTCTTAAAATCCTTTCTTAGTGGTTACCTACAGTATGGAAAGAGTACACGTGCCAAATTTCGTGGTAGTAGGTGTAGAACTTTGGCCTGGGGGATGATCGGTTTTACATATTTATTTAACTGTCCAAAAGAATAACACAGGATTAGAACCACAGTCTACTATACACAGTCGCGCAGCTTAGTTGCGAAAGATGTCCGCCTGGCCGCGGTGAGCGATGCGAGCGCCCCCAGCGGCTCGCAAGCTCAAGCGCTAGTTCACTACATTGGCTTATGGCAACAAACAGTTCTTGTTTAATTTAATAAAAATGTTTGTTAAATAATATTGCTGTGTTAATGTAACATTATTTGTCGTTCTCTTATGAGATTATAAAAGTATTTCATAAGTTAATAATAATAAACAGACTAAATTTAGACGCAGGGAATAGTTTAATGCATCTTACGGCAATCTGTCAACAATCATTATTTGTTATAAATCATTGTACAATTAACAGTTTATTGTAAGATATTTTTTTCTTTGAATGCAAAGTTTTGTATTTCCCTAAAAAGTTTTACAAGACACAACGTCATACCCGGCAACGTCTGAGACAGGAAAAGCAGAGTTAGCCATTCGATTTTTAAGTTGATAATTCTTAAGATTCTAAAAAGTTCTTTGAAGTGCATAAATATTAACTATGCAAATCGTCTTTGATATAACAAAATTACAGTATTAATGACGAAAGTCTAACAAATTTTACATAATATCAAACAAATTACAAATGAACAAAACGTTTATTCCAACAAAGTTACAACTTGAACAATTTCACTATATAGTCCAATTTAAAAATATAAAATACTGTAAAAAAATAATATCAAATTTACAATAAGCAGTCGTAATAGAAATATATATAAAAAATGGTCATGGGAATCAGCAGACATAGGCAACAAAGGCTTTTGCGTCTGCTGTGTTGCTGTGAAATAATAAATTCACCTTCTTATTGTTTCAATTAGTAATTATTAAATTTGGAATAATTTTGTTTTAAAACGTGTTAAAAAAATGAACGGGAGAAAAAAAGATATAGAAATGTTTTTAAAATAAATTTGGAGTAATCATGAATTTTTACTGAGCTTTTGATTTAATGGTGACAGTGCGCGATTTAAGAAAGTTTCATATTATCTGGACGAGCTCGGTAGGGAAAAAACCGGTGACAGTAATTAGTGGTCAGGTCAAGAGTCGGGTCTGGATACACACTTCAAGAACTACGACGCGTCACATCTTGATTACTAATTTGTAAACGTCGCTTTTTCAATTTTCTTTCCTATTGTCAGGATATGAATTTGTGCCATTGTTAAACTTGTTTTGAAATTCAAATTTTATTACACCTTAAAATTTAAAAATAAATCTTTGCGTTTAAAGAAAATAAAATACAAAAAAATCTTACATTTAAACATTTAGGTTGTTAACATGCACATTGTATAATGATTTTTAACAACTGAATGACAGAATGTTGTACCTAATGCATTCAAACTATTCTGCGTCTAAATTTAGTCTTTTTTGTATTACCAACTTATAGATAATCTCATATAGGACGGCAAACAATGTTACATTAACACGAAAATATTATTTAACAAACATTTTTATTAAATTAAAGCCAGAAGAACAGTTTTTTCCATTAAAGGCAATAGGGTAAAATAGCGCTTGAGCTTGCGAGCCGCTTGGAGCGCTAGTGTCGCTCGCGCGGACATCTCAACACACGAGTAAGCTGCGAGACTGTGTATAGTAGACTGTGATTAGAACTTTGACTGCCCATGGGGCGGATCCCTATGACAATTTTGTTTAATACTTTCTTGGTGGTTACCTACGTTATGAAAAGAGTACACGTGCCAAATTTCGTAGTTGTAGGTGTAGAGGTTTGGCCTGGGAAAAGATCGGTTTTTCGTATTTTTATAAATACAGATTTGTTACATTCGCATTCATAGCTATTCATATCAAATCAGGTACCTTACAGATTAGTCTACAATAATCTTATTACGTAAAGGTTATTGCCTTTTAGCGAATTTCCCCTATAGGGAAGAAGCTATTACCGTAGGTCTCATGGTAAGACTTAAGCCCGAGACCATGATAACTTTTCATTTTGAGGTCCCCAGATGCCAAAAACACCATTCGTTCAAATTTGTATATGTGTGTATATATATGTGTGTGTGTGTCCGTAAGCACAATAACTCTCGTAAAAAAGGTCCGATCTTAGTGAAATTTGGTACAAATGTGTAAAGCACCATTTATTTGAACGAGTTCGAAAATCAGACGAATCGCACCATCCAAAGGGGGGTTTTTGGGGGGTTTTGTACCCCAAAAATGGGTTTTTTGGGGTTTCCACATGTAATTTTTATTCAAATCAAATTTTTATTTTTACCATTTAATTCAACATAAAAAACAAACAATTTGGTATTTTTATCATTGCTCTACGTCAATTGGTTCCTGAGATATTGAAAGTGCTAAACACAGTACGTTGTCTAATGTTATTCTTATGGAGAAAAAGACAAATTGTATATCTCGCTTATTTATGAACATTAACTGACAAAATTTGGTATTTGGCTCCATCTGGTTGGGGTTTATCGTTTTTTGCACAAAATAAAAAATTTTCACATATGGTTCCCGTAGCAGCAAACCTAGGTAATCGGTCCCCATGTTATTCTTATGGAGAATAATTCAAATGTTATATATCGCTTACTTATAAATGTATATGAATGAAACTTGGCATGTGACTTAACTTAGATGAGTTCTTATGATATTTGCATAAAAACCCATTATTTTGTGTTCCTTGTTGCAGCAAACCTGCGTACTCATCCCCAATGTTATTCTTATAGAGAATAATTAATATTTTTAATATCGCTTGTTTGTGAATATATTTCTTATGAATCTTGTTAAGTGTTAATGTGTTATGTTATATATTCATTGGAAATTCGCTGAGTATGCAGGTTTGCTGCGACGGGGGTATTTTGGTATTTTAATAGTGAAAAATTAACTAAATGGTTAGTGTTTTTATTAAATATATTGTGGAGATTCTCCCAGGGTATTTCTAAAAGGTGAATTATGTTTGTTTTTTCGTCTGAAAAGGTTACAAGGCGATCGTCTTTTTGCAACAGGCACTAATAGTAATGGAAAGTAGAGGTTAGCTTGTAAAGCTAATCATATGAATGGTAACACAGGCTTTATCTAATTTGAACGTTATCATTAAAGCACACAACTGTCTCCCTTTTTTCTCAACGCGTGTGCATCGTAACACACGTCATAAGTGTAACATGGTCTACCCTATCCATAGATTGGCACTACTTGAAAAGGGCATCCACTACTCTGCTCTACGACTATACAATGCTCTGCCCCGGCACCTGAAAAACATAGCCAGTGCAAGAATTTTTCTTAAAAAGGTAAAAAATATTCTGATTGAAAGGTGTCCGTACTCGGTGGATGAATTCCTGTCAGACTGCACAAATATGTGAAGGAAATGTGCACTTTTTGCTAGAGAACAAATTTTAAAATTGTCAATTTAGCATTAAGTATTAGTTTTTAAATCTGACTTGTTTCTCATAACAATTTGTTATTCACGAAATAAATGATTTCTGATTCTGATTCTGATCGTAGAAGAAATTCAAGCATACCGTTAATAGAAAGGTATTGTTGTAGATGTGCAGAAACACCTTATAATTTACACCAGCCCTCAGGGCTACGCCCCACAGGCCTTCATAGTTTCAATGTTAATCTTATGGAAGAACAGTAATTAGTTGAATTGCATATTTGAAAGTTGATATAATAACAAAATGCTAGCACAACAGCAATAATAGATGTTTCAGGACTAATGTAAATACAAAATTTCACTGACTACTGAAATAGTGACACCCTTATCTTATCCGTTTAACACCACATACAAAAATAAACCTGGGTGTGAGGGGGAGTGGCCGATGAAGGGGAGAGGGAGAGAGAAAGATAGGTTATTCAAGAAGTTCAGCATAAGGGCAATGGTTCAAATGCATTTGTATTTAACTGCTCACGCAGGATGGAGTGAAACATTCACACAAACAACCATTATTAGTGTGCACCACTTTGGGTTTATGTAGAATTATTTTTGGTTGAATTTCAACCTCTTGGTCAATTTTAACGCGGTTCGGTCATCTATTACTATAAGCGTTATTTCTGTATTTTTATTGGAGGGCAAACATGGTCGTGATCACGATTATTGTGACTTTTCATATATTCAAGAATATTTTCGCCAAATTATTGGGGATCAACCGCCCCCTTGCCACCCCCGATCGACATCAATATCTATTACGTTGATGGTGCATGGTCCGTTCCTCTTTTATGGCCTATATTACGTTTTGCGATCATCAATGACGGCCGATGTTATACGGTGCGATCGTCATTCACGGCCAATGTTACGCGATGCGGCCGTTATTTACCACGAGACTGAAACCGAGAGATAAGTCAGCCTAGGACCCTTTAGATCAGACAATTTGCTTTAAGGGGATTCCAGAGGTGCCCCTGAGTTTAGGCAACCACTCATTGGTTAGAAAGAGATAGAACTCTGCATTGATAAGAGACAAAGCTACCTGACGCTGATATACCCTTAACGCTTAACGCATCCTCACAATGAAGCTACCTTGGGCCGCGTACAGGGTTCAGACATTCGTTCATGGAGTCATTTCGACACATATCCCCCTTCAAGAGTCGAGGGGGTGTGACAAATCAACTCAAGCCTATGGGTGGCACACATCTTAATCAGGCCCTGACCGTGTTTAATTGTGTTCAGTTTCATAATAAGATGAAAGTAATTTCAAAGTTAGTGACAGCTATTCACTCCTCTTTCGTATATAATTTTACGCTATTTTGTTTTATTAATTAGGTTTTTCTTACCACAGTTAAAATAATAGTTAATATGAATGTGATTAAAAAACCTGTTGTTTACAACACTGAGTAATATTTGAATCAAAACTCACAATTTGGTATCTAATTTTCTGAAATCTTCTAGGAGGGCCCCTGGACCAAATTTTGTTTGTGGGGGACCCCCCATCCACGGCACTGTTTATACGGTATTATAATTTATACCCATTTTTAGGCTTCAACGGATCTGGTCACCTTAATCCATGTTGCATGTTGTAAGTGATCTGTACCCATAAGATCTACTTTGGAGCACTTACGGTCTAAGGGGAGGCGGCGGCATAACCCTAAAGACATTCGATGATTTAAAACAGCCTAAACGTGTCATACTCCAAACGACGATAGATAAAATGTTTTATTTAATTCAGTACAGTAATTTTTGTGAAATTCAGTTAACACTGGCTCTTAACACGTTCGCTGCGAGGCACGCCCGTGGGCGTGTTCCCGCCACCCTGCAACTGTTCCGATAGGCGCGGTCACATTTTGAATTCCCGGCTAACGAATGACAATAAACACTGTGCGGTGATGTACTGCGTTACAACACCACTGGACGTAGTTCTACAAAACGCCACCATGTAGCAGAACAATCCAGATAGCAGTAGACAACCAGGGTTGCCATGTACAGGGAATAAGTTGGACGAAAACTACTGCGGGGAAGTCCCGTGACAGCCGGGATATTGGGGGAAATTTACTACCAACCTACACCAAAATAAAGCTCGCATTCTAAGCTACACGCTGGCAACAAATTGTTTACCCCTCACGCCACACTGGTGCACACCGAAGCCTGTAACATTTGCATGGAAACTGTACGGGTATACCCGTACTGCGCAGCGAACGTGTTAAAAAGACAGACGAATAAACAAATATCAACAAAAAATTAAATTTAAATATCTCCACTGCATACAACATTTCACCACTCAAAGTGATGTAGAAACAAAACTTATTTGATTTCTATCGATAAATTCCTTACTTGTAACATCTGGTTTTGATAATAATCTGTCCATAACGTATTAACAGCTGGAATTCAAATACGTTATTCCTTATTTTTATCTTAAGGGCGAAAAACAATCATTTACAATCTGTAAGGCGTTTACAATCATTTAATGAAATTATATCTTCACACGAGCCATAGAAATATGAAATTTTCTTTTTAATGTTTAGCTCAATATTTTTAAATCTTTTTTGTAATATTTGATATGATGACTGCTCTAATGATTTACTAAAAATATATAAATTTGAGTATGGAATTAATCTTTTATAAATCAAATTTAATAATAACGTTGTTTTTCCAGAACCACTCAATCCGATAATTAATAATTTGGTTAATAATCCGATAATTGGTTGATTATTTTCAGTTTTTCCATCATATAATTCAAGTTTAATTTCATCTTTTTATTTTAAAAATTTCTCCATTTAAACAAGATGAAATTATTTAAAATAACAGGTTTTTCATCAATAACAGAATTTAGATTAGAACATCCAATACATTTAGATGATGCAAAATATAGTATTGGTCTTAGTGGATTTTATTCGGATAATTTCGTATCAAATATACCAAATGAATTTATAAATATTCTATTGAAGAAAGTAATGATAAACAAATAGATCAATATTTTCATATAAACAAAGGAAATTATAGTATTGAAGACATAAAAAATATGTTTATAAATGGTTTAAAAGAATTTAAAAAGAAAACAAAAGAATTTAATGAAAATGATTTTGAAATGGTTATAAAAGATCAATTTGTTTCAATAAAACCCCCAGTAAATATGGTAATTGATCCGAAATTATTATATTTTCTTGGATATATTACTGAAAAAATGCTAACAATTCATGGTTATTAGAAGCAAATAAGACAGCAAAAAGCACACATATTTGTAAATTAAGACCTTTTGATGTTATAGATATTCATTGTAATTTAGTTGATTATAGTTTTGAAAATCATAATGAACATTCACATTTACATAAAGAATCTGAAATTTTATATGCATTTTTTCCAAATGTTGAATATGGTGCAAAAATTAGTAAAGAAACTGATGAAATTCACTATGTTCACCATGAGTTAGCACGATTGTGGCACGTTGCTACAATTGTTTTCTAGTGTGTAAGGGCTAAAATCGGTGTGTATCGGAAAAATGAGTTGTTGAACATACTATCCGCAGTACCGTCGATAACGCAGTATCTTTTGTCTCAAAGATGCTACAATTGGGTGTTTTCCACAATTGAGCGAATACATGTATGGATGGATGTGTGTGTATTTGCACTCCAGCGGTCTAAACCTTTGCCCGGTTTCCCTTTTTGTAATCCCTTGGTCAATTTCACTGTGCAAAACAATTGGAAACTCCTAATCCCCTTGTTGGAAGATTTAAATCAAAATATGTGGAGTTTCTGAGCCTAAAAGTGCTTACAATACCCCAGATGGAAAATAAAAGTATACAAAACAATAGTCTCTAAATAACCAAAACTGTTAAGCCACACTTTGCAGCATTTTATCATAAATATTATAAATATATAATATAAAATGTATATTTACAAAATACACTATGCTTATTGTGGATATGCTTATCTTATATGTGGATATTTTACATTTAAAACACTTTATTTTGATTTAGGTTGAGTTTTATCAATCCTAACACACTCATTCCATCAACTTAGTATGTGCAGCATAATCCCCCCACTGCAAGCATAAAGCATTACCAACGCATAACATCACCATCAATTACATACATACATAGTTAATTTTTACCAATTAGCTCTAGAGCTCATTGGTTTTCAACAATATTTATATGTTTCAGGTTAAATTGATGGTAACATTTGTGGGGAAGGATGCAAAATGTTTAACAATAAACATAATGAAGAGACTGATGGGTGACGAGTTAACTACTAAATTCTCGTATACAGGGAAGAAAGGAGTAAAGGAGGAAAAGTAATGACCTTTTGTAACATGAAACATTTGTAAATTGGTTCACGGTAAGGGTTTATACTTGTTACTCATCTTTTATTAGATACTAGAGACCGCCAAATGGTCGAAATTCAACCAAATATTATTTGAATATATAGTTGATGAATTTTTGAAAAAAGAAAATTAGTTTAATATCAGGTGGGTTATGTTGCCCTAATCTCTCTCTCTCTCTGTCTCTTTCTCTGCCTCTCTCTCTCCCTCCATCCCTCCCCTCCCCCACCACCACCACCAGGTAATGTTTTTAATGTGGAGTTAAAACGGATAGCAGAAGGGCGTTACCATTCCAGCAATTATTAGCCTTTTTATTTATGCCTGAAACCTCTCCCCATCCCCCCCACAAACAAGGTACCCTCCCCACCTCACAAACAAGTTTAATTTATTTTTTATGTAAAGTTAAAATGGGTAAGAGAACAGTGTGTTACCATTCCAGTAGTCAGTCATATTTTTTTATTTGTGAATCATCTGTTCTTGCTGTTGTGCTACATATTTATTTGAATAACTCAGCTGTTTATTAAATGAAAAGCAGAATGCATGTTCCCATAAGGATAACATGTAAACTTTGAAAGCCAAAAGGGCATAGCCCTTCATACCCAAATACAAAATTATTTTTTCATTACTCTACACACGAAAGTACACTTTCTAAACGTAAAATGAGCTAAGAAAATAGCTTATTCCCGCTACTGCACGGCAAAATTACATAACGTTAACTTTCTGTGCATTTGTGGTGCACGGAAAGTAACCGTTATGGGATTTTTGCAGTGCAGCCCGATCAGCTGTTGCATTAAGCCGATCAGCTGTTGCATTATTTGCTGTTGTACCTCGACATAAGCACGGAAACTCAGCGTTATGAGTTCGGTTTTTTTCTTGATACTAAGTTGAATAAACAAAAATATTCATGTTGTTTACAAGTTTTTCGATATCGTAATGAAAAATAATGTTCAATACTCGTCTCAAAAGTGTCATTGCGGGGCTCGATAGCTTTTTCCACGCTCGGCTTCGCCTCACGCGTAAATGCAATCTCTCTCCGCAATAAGTCACTTTCGAGACTAGTAATGAAAACTACTAATACTCAACACATCTTCTAATAGTTCCTACTAAATAAGCGTGCCAATCTAGTGGAAGACGTATGAGCGTAGCTTATTGAGTTCAGCCACTGAATTAGTGGTTTTAATTCTAAACACAAGTTTTGTAATCTTAATGATAAAAAATGACTCTTATACTGATTAAGTGGGCAAACAAAAATTGTGATTTTTTACAATGTGAAGAAAGATTTTTTATATTTATTTTTTCCCAAAATCTGTAAACAAATTCTGTAATGCTGTGTCAATTATATTACCTCGGAGATTAATTGTTCTACACTGATCATGTCTCCTACAGGTGCTGTACAGACGATGCATAAAGGGACAGTTGACACGGTTATAAAGGGACGGATTATGAGGTTTTTAAACCAAGCCCAGAGAAGGGTGAATCGCCGTCGATTAGAACCGATGAATGAATAAAGAAGCATCACATCGGCTGACTGTAACACAGTGCCACCAGCTAATAAGAACAAGTGACTGGAATCTACGATTTGTTTACATGTAATATGTATTTTCCTTTTAAGGAATTCTCTTTAATTATATGTACATTTCTCTTTTGTAAGAAACTAAACATAATCTTAAAGTAATATATTGTTTGACTTTTATTATAAGTTTTATACATGTCTTAAATATGTTAATTAAATGTTTTGTTTTAGTACCCAACTTTTAAAGTTGTTTTTCTGAAAACTCCCCATTTCCATTTATATGGTTTAAATTGTTTATAACTTTATCAGTTTTTAAGATAAAATTATGGTTATCTATTTATACATAGTGAGTTAAATTTTTGTGTAATAAAGTGTTAATCATTGTACAGGTTATACTGACGACCATTACATAAAATTTGGGATAAAAGTTAACATGATGAGACTTACAGTGAAAATTACCAGACAGCTTCCAATAAATCTTGATAGAAAGCTTCTAATGAAAGCTTCAGATGGAATTCTTCAAAAAGCATCCGATGAAAGATTTCAGAAAGCTTTTGATGGAAATTATCAGAAAGTTTCCTATGCAAGTTTTCAGAAAGTTCTACATAGGGGGAATAGGAAGTTTGCGATAAGTATTTTAAAAACTTTCATGTTTGCAATGTAAAGTTTTTTGCAAACTTCTTCAGTTAAAAAGGAAAGTTTTAAAAAACTTATTGGTATCTGGGGTCAGTAGTTATATTTCAAAGCTTGCCTGGCCTATTCCTGTTACTGGATTAGGGCATATTCATCAAATCCGCATACAGTTTTTCAAATTAGTAAAAGATTTTGGGCTTGATACTTAGTTTGAGCGTACACCTTTTACAGCTTAAAACCATTTGTTTGTCAGTTAATTAGGAATAAATTTGTTCAGAACAAAATTAAAACATTGCCTTGCAATGCCCCTCTTAGTGACCCGGGGGCCCCCCTCGGGTCCGGGGTCCTGGGCGCTTTCCCCGTGCGCCCTTAGGGGAAAACGGCCCTGATTAGATAGTTTAATTTTTGGATTGTTTAAAAAGGGGTGATAATTGTTATTTAGAAAAAAATGAATAATGGAGACAATATCCTATAGTGCTTTAACAACCACTTCTTACCTACCCAATCTATAACTTACCTTTTTACATCTTTATCATGGGGCTTTATAGTTAAGAATTAAATGTCAATGAACACCATAAAGTTTTAGGTATAAATTTAGAAAAAAACTTGAATTGGAAAAGGCACACTCAGCTTCTTTCAACAAAACTGAACTCTCTCAGGTTTGCTCTTTCAATTTTATCAAATTCCACATCAACAGATACGGTAAAAGTTGTTTATTTTGCTTATATTCATTCGATAATTAAATACGGGGTTATTCTTTGGGGTTCTGCTTCGGGTTCTTCAGATGTTTTTAAAGCTCAAAAAAGTATTGTCCGATCAATGGTTAAAGCAAACAAACGTCAAAGTTGTAAACCTATATTCAAAAAACTGGAAATTTTGACTCTTCCTTGCATTTATATCTCGGAATTGGCATACTTTGTAGTTAAGAATCCAGATATTTTTTATAAATTTAAATCAAATAGTAAATGCAAAACTAGATGCAAATATTTATCCAACTATCCTATCCATAGATTATCTCTTTTTGAAAAAAGCCTATTGTATATGGTACTAAAGGTTTTTAACAGTACCCCTCTGGAAATAAGGAATCAAACTCCAAACCTAATGTTATCAAAATTTAAACAATTTTTCATTGAAAAAGCTTATTACAGAGTTTCAGATTACTTGGTTGAAAATCTTGTGGGACAAATTAAGTAGTTTGGGGCCTGTATAGGCCCTTAAGCTCCAACACATTTTGTTTTTGTTTTTTAACACTGGATGAACTTTCGTTATGTTATATTAAATGGATTGTCTATTAGTATAGTATATAAACTGTTATACATTTTATGTTATGAAAGTATTTGTAATTATGCAAGATTCTGGGCAAAGCACCGGTTTGCACTATCCTTGTGATGTAATGTCAAACGTTATGTGCTAATAAATTGATTTGATTTGATTTGATTTGCATTTAACTTCTAAGGCGATACAAAAATTCTGAAAAATAAATACTGCAGTATACACAATTCTTTTCTTGTCTTACCTCTTGTAACTGTTCTTCCGTAGTGAGAGTGGGCTCAACTAGACTCACATAGTCTGCAACATTTTTGGCTCCGAATCTGAAAACAAAACTAAAATATCTTAATATACCGTTGAAAGGATTTAGATATACCAAATTTCAGAGGAGGACAGAGATAGGACACAGCTAACTCAACTTGTGAAAGAATGATGAGTTGAAAAGAACATTAAAATATAAGAGTAAAATATTGGCTAGATGTATAGCCTTTTTCAAACTTAAGAAGAGAATGTCAGTTACAAATTCTAAGTTTCTGAATTGGATCTCTAGCCAGTGTTGCCAACTTATCACAGTTCTCAAGGCAACTTGAAAACTGTGCTAAGTTCAAATTGTTCAAGGTCAGGTTCAGTGTTCAAGGCAACTTGAAAGTTGCCTTGAAAACTGTGCTAAGTTGGCAACACTGGCTGGAGATCCAATTAAAAAACTCTTAATTTGTAACTTAAATTCTTTTCTTAAGTTTGAAAAAGGCTATACAGCTAGCCAATATATTACTCATTCATTTATTATATTTTAGTGTACTATTCAACTTGCCATTCTTTCACAAGGTGAGTTAGCTGTGTCTTATCTCTTTTCTCATCTGTGTGATGTCTAAGCCCTGTGACTTTTCCATAAAATCCTAACCAATATACAATTTGTATATTGCCGTACAATACAATTACCCCTTTGGTTACAATTTGTTAATATGCCGTACAAATGGTTTTACTACACAATGAGTAAACCACACTTCAATCATATAAAAGCAAGAAAGAGCAGTTTATTTTGATAATGGACATGTGAAACACATTTTGAGAATTCAAACAACTTTTAAAAAAAAACTGTGAGTTAAAAAAGATATTATTAAATCTCCTTAAACTAATTTTCTCAAAAATTTGTTAAATTATGTGTTGACATATTATTACTTTGTTCACCTTATTGCAATAAAGTACGTCATTCAACAGTACAATATGTATTCACACTTACACTGTACTTACATACAAAAAGGTAAATATACATGAACAATGTTATAAGGCGATCGATTTCGACCAGTCATACCAATCACCAGGCTCAACGAGAGAATTGCTTCCCGTCTAACAAGTACAATATAAGACTTCTTATTAACATCCCGTATTAATGATAAACTGAAAAATTGAGGGTATTTTTTGGATATGTGATAAACCTGTCATTGGTCAGATATACAGTTGTAAATTATTACAATCCAAACTTCTCTAACCGCGTAATTAGTATAAAACTCACACAATGCCAACGACTAATTTTTTTTTTTAAGTAATCATTTTTAGTCAAACCAAATGAATGATCTTACACTGGAAAAATCATGCAGTAACGGAACTTTTCCATTTCTAGGGAACGTTTGTTCAGCTACGTGTAAGCATAACTCAACCCGCTGATGGATTATAGTAGCAACATTTGTTAACTTTAAATTATAATTCTTAGAATCTGGATTCTGAATTTAGACCTTGATATCCCACCAGAGGTGTCACTAAGTTTTTCTCCAATGTCAATTTAACTATTTTCAAATTATTTTAGAAAACATACCAAAATCATCAAAAATTTACTTCAAAAATGAATTACAGTATGAGAAAATCTATGTTCAAAACCTCATTCCTCACCTAGAAAATAACCGTTCAAGATTATTGATGAAGAAGGAAAACACAAGACCAGCGTTGACGACCTTCTTCGAAGCCGCGGTCAACTTGCTCCTCCACACGCTCTCGGAATCATCGTGCGCACTATTGTTGAGATACCTGTTGTACCACTGTAAATTAATTTTACAACTAAAATGAATTATTCAATTGTATCATTTACATAAGAGAAAACAAAATTTAAAAAAATTAAAACTTTAACATTTTTTAATTACATTCAAGCATGAAAGAGAAAAATTCATGTCTAAAACATGTCAATTAACTTTTGTGGAACCTTCTAGAAGTTTTAGATTGGTGTAACAACTGCTGCTTCCATGTAATCTGCCTCATTTGCACACAACCTACTGCTGAGTGATATGAAACTAATGACATTTTTTAGTATTTATTTAGAGTGTCAGCCCAGGAAAACTAGTATGAAATATAAATTCAACTAAGAAGTTGTTTAACCATTCAAAGTAATCAAATGGTTGCTGTGGCCACTAGTTTTGGTTTTTTGGTATTTACCAGTAATCCAGAGGCAAAACAACTTTAGAAATAAAATAAAGTTATTATGTTAGTTCATCTACTTACAACTGTCTGCTAAATTATTAAATTGTTTAAAATGTTAATGTTAAAAAAAATATTAAAATCTGTTCTTATTTGGGGCACAAGCATGTCGGAAATGGATTAAGTTGAAAAATTGCATGTTAACAAGCATGAAGTTAACAAAGCATAAACTCAAGGCAGAATATTATTATTACATTTTCCATCACATCTAATCTATTTTTATAGTTGATGCTTGTAATGAAACAATACAAATTCATTAAGAAGAGGCAAAACAAAATCAAAATTGAAGTTTCATTACACAGTAATAAATTTATATTTCAGTACTGTCTTATCCTTTGAGGTATGATTATATTATTTAACTACACATTTCAAGTGGTGGCAACTTGCAGCTTACAATAACCCCTTACACGACAAATGCAAACATCTTTCAACATAATATGCTTAGATTGGGAAGTTTTAAAATTAAACTCTAACTTGATTTAGTACTTCCACTTATCTAAAACTACTTATCATTTGTATGTACAATTATGGCATTTTATGAAAATGATTGAATAACGACTATTTTGAGTGGAATCAAATTGAAAACTAAGTTTTAATCATGCCCAATAGTCTTGTTGAGCGCCACAGGTTAGATTGCTAAAAAAAGGGTATAGAATATAAAGGGGGGCAATTTGTTGACTGTTTGCCTGAGTTAATTAAATTGGAATGAAACAGAAATCAATTTTAGAAATTAACAGAAGCCTATTTGTGTAATTGAGTATTTTATTCCATTGATGAATTCATAAGAAAAGAATAAAAGTAAATAAATAATACCCCCGTCGCAGCAAACCTGCATACTCAGCGAATTTCCAATGATATATATGGGTCTCACTACTACCTAGAACTACTTACCAAGGTTCACAAATATACATTAATTAATAAGTGATATATAGCAATTTATTTATTCTCAATCAGAAGAACATTAGGGCTGAGTACGCAGGTTTGCTGCAACGAGGAAGATAAGAAAAGCTTTTTTGCAATTATCAATATAACTCAACCAGGTGAATCTACATGCTAAGTTTTATTAATTTAGGTTCATAACTAAGGAAGATATATAACTTCACTTACTCTCCATATGAATAACATGGGGGCCGAGTATGCAGGTTTGCTGCTACCGGGAAAATCAACAAAAACCATTTTTTTGTGCAAATACCAATATACCACAACTAGTTCAAGCCACATACAAAGTTTCATCAAAATACATTCATAAGTAATTGAGATATACAATTTTATCAATTCTCCTTAAGGATAACATTGGACAACGTACAGACCCGTATCAAGGGGGGGCCGGGGTGGACAACTGCCCTGGGGCCAGAGTCTGTCAGGGGGGGCCCGGGCGGCCGGGCCAGTGTCTTATTTACGACATTGTTGTCTAAAAAGGTCACCAACTTGGATTCGAACGGCAACAAGAGCCCACACCACCAGGCCTGCCCAGGGGCCCGTGAAAGCTGAGTACGGCCTGACAACGTACTGTGTTTAGCACTTTGAATATCTCTGCAACGGTTGGACGTAGAACAACAATTAAAACACCAAAATGATTGTTTTGTAGAGCTAAACCTATTGGTAGAAAAAAATGTGAAGTTTTTAGTAAAATTATCTGAGGAAAATCTAAAAACCTTATTCCCATAAGATTAACATGGGAAATTTTATGGACTCATTTTTTGACTTTTCTCCACGGTTGTGTCTCCTATGACACAACGGACACATACAGATATACAGTATATATATATATATATATATATATATATATATATATATATATATATATACTACAGATATACAAAACAACATTTTGATTAGTATATTACGTGTTGTTTATTACTTATGGCATGTAATAAAAGGCGTCTTACAACACTTAAGAATATATTAACACTTATACTGATTCACATACAGACGGTAAACATATATAAAAGATGGTACAAGTCTATCGATTTTGACCAGTCACAACGGTCATCATCAGGACAAAGAGATAACTGACAGAATCTAAATGGTGTCCCTGCTTATATCCTATTGGTTACCGGAAATTCCGGGTACAGGTTCCTAAATGTGCCACCAGAGTCGAAGTTAACTTATTCATTTATCAATTTACCAACACACAACAGAAGCCACAGCAACAGCAACAGTTTTGGCTGTGTCACTTGACACTTTTATTTAAATATAAACAATTCTTCCCATGCATTCATTTCATTTCCTTTTTTACAACTCTTGAGGATGCTGAGGTTTTCTTCTATTTTCCTTATGGTGTGGCCATTTTCTAAAAGATGTTTCACTACGTTTGATATTTCCGGTTTCCTGTTCTTCCAAGCTGATACATGGTTCTTAAATCTTTTAACAAAATTAACAGTTTAACCAATATAAAAGTGATCAGAATTGTTACAATTAATTTTGTAAACGCCAGGCATGTCGAATTTATTACAATCTTCTATCTTGGTATTTAATATTTTGTTCATGGTGTTTTGCGTTCTGTAGGCTATATTAACTCCATATTTCTTGAATCAATTTGCGACCTTTTGTATCTTAGTTCCTGAGAAGCTGAACGTTGCAAAATTACTTGATGTTTCTTTTCTTCCATCTAACGTTGTTATTCTACACAGTTTTTCTTGGTTCTTTATTTTCCTTCGTTAATTTTCCTTTGTTAGGTTTATATATGTTTACCGTCTGTATGTGAATCAGTATAAGTGTAAATATTTTAATATATTCTTAAGTGTTGTAAGACGTTTTTTATTACATCCCATACATAGATGTACATATACATATACATATATATATATATATATATAGATGGATGGATGGATATATATATATATATAGATATACAGTGTGTCTCATGTAAGGTGTCTCAAACATTTTGCAGACTAATCAACTGACCTAGTGGTAAGTATTTTATGTATTTTTTTAATTTTGTTTTAAATATTGTCATGTAGCATATCAGGGTAACGCTGATTTTAAAACGAGTCATAATTTTGAACCAGAACTAAGATATGTCTTGTGATTTAGCAGATACAAGGTATTCCGTAAATGTCAATATTTTTCAAAAAAATTACCGCCATTTTGAAACGGATTAATATAAGCGAGTTCTGTTTTTGCCAAAATGTTAGTCGAGTGTAGAGTGTAATTATGTATAACTTGACATATGTTTATATTTGAAAATTCCGAGATTCGAACTAGTGACCCTCTGTTTTTGGAACACCCTGTATTTGTATTGTAACAAACCAAAAATATTTTTACGTTATTCCTTGGGGTCGATTTAGTGGCAAATAATTTTATTTCATCCTTCTAGGTCAATTGGTTAGTCTGCAATCTGTTTGAGACACCTTACGCGAGACACCCTGTATATATAAATATATATATATATTTGAACGAATAGTGTTTTTGGCATCTGGGGACCTCAAAACAAAAAGTTATCATGGTCTCGGGCTTAAGTCTTACCATGCCACCTACGGTAATAGCTTCTTCCCTATAGGAGAAATTCGCTAAAATGGAAGTCTATGATAGTTTTAAATACAATAGATAAGATAGTGTATGCTATTTTATTTGCATGACTTAAAATTACAATGAAATAGGAAGATGACTTAAAACATGACTTATAATTGTAGAAACAAATTATGAGTAAGTTGAGATTAGTGGAAATTCTAAATCAGAGGCCTGTTTCATAAAAGTTACTAGACCAGTATTATCAGTGTATTTTACAAGTGTACGTTTCATAAACTTACAAGAGTAGAATAACAGTGTAGGGACTAATATTACTAGTGGTATTTACCAGTGTAGACTAGATTCTGTTTCATAAAACTCTACACACATATTTTACACTAGTAAATACCAGCGAATTCCTACCTACCTTTCTATGTTAATATTAGTTGTAGCCAACTATTATTTTAAGTAATTTACTGAAGTTTGCTGCAAAAATATATTTTTGGCTGTTATTATCTATTAGCTTTGTAAGGGCGAACTTTATGTTGTTATTTCTAATTAAGACTTTTACAATTTAACTAACAATTCCTATACTGTACAATATTGCTGACTAATCTATTAGTTCAATAATAATACCGAACCTAATTGTTAGCACTATAATAGTTGTTTTAATTTTGTATTGTGGATTTTAATGTAAGTGGTGGTATTACTCTTAATTGATTCAATATTTAAAAGAAACACACTATACAGCACTTTAACCGACAACGCTTAACTAGAAAGACTGATGAAATCCGTATATACTTTTATTAAAACAAATTCAATAATCAGTTTAAATTTAAATTTCAGAATAAAATTCCAGTCAATAACCAGGGTTAAATTGTACTGAAATATAGACAACTAACGCTAAAGCGTCCCATTGCTAACACAATTACATTTAAATACTTTTTTTATTTCAATAGTGAAATTTTACTAATCATTATCCTTAATTTGTAAGCTGTTTGTTAACGTATTACTAAATCATGTATAATGTTACACGTATCATGGTGTTTTGATGTAGTTAGTTACAAAACTAATTTTATTTAGAAATTTAATTTGCGATAACGTTTAGATTATATTTTCATTCAAAATAGGCCTGATTAAATCATTTTCACGGCCCACGGGGATGTACATGTGTGACTGAAAATACCAAACATAAGTTAGTTTCACCTCATAGTTAGCTATGTTACAATCATAAATTGAAACAAGTATTCAAGTTTGCCGCCAACAAATTAAACAGGAAACAGAACTAGATAAACGTAGAATATTCTCGGTCTTTCCAGACTCCAATCAGGAAGTGAGCCCCACGTGGTCACGTGACAGGGGAAGCGACATAAAACCGCCGCGCGTCTCCACTCGTGGTCTTTTTTATTCCGTAATTCGGCTTAAAAGCATCGCAAATCTTTTCTAAATTAATATCGCGTGTTTCGGCCTATTCCTAAATTCATCGATTTGTCCACGGGGTGTACACCCAATGTATTTCTATTTCGTGAATTTTAACCAGAAAAGCTTTGAATCCGCGATATAAAAATCATTAAATTCAAATAATGCTAACTTTTCTAAATCCCGCGAGACAAAGTTACACAAAGACCACGAGTAAATTGTTTAAAATAAAGGGAAAGCGCTATTTTAAGACAGTGTAAAGTATCTGTGATTTGTATGTTAAGTTTTAAATGATTTTAAGGTATTCTACATGTTCCTATAAGTAGTTATAGTTCATACTATTATTATAAAATTGGTCATATTTCTAAGAGTTTTCATGCACTAAATTAATTGTTACCAAGAAACGAACATGATTGTTAAGTTTGTAGATTTTTATTACTGTTGACTTTTGAATCAATGATTGCATTTTGAGCTGTCATTGTATTAATTATTTCTGTTGCTACAAATTGTAAGAGCTTAACATTTGGAAAGGCAAAACAAATTCTAGGGGTTATTAATTAAATAAATAGTGTTATAAGTTTGGTTGGATTCAACAAGAAAAATAATCTCACACAGTTTATGGCAGCATAAGGACGAACTATTACATATTAAAATTGGAGGTCAGGAGGTGTGATTAGTAGGTTACTTACATTAATATATAATAATTCCCAACCATTCGCTTTAAATGATAGCCACCTAATAAACTGCTGGTTCCATCCTGTTCTCACATTAATTAAATAAACTGCCATCGCTAGGTTGAATATAACTGTGTAATATAATAAGTTAAAATATACAAAAAAATATTAAAATTATAAAAGCCTAGAAGCCGACCAAACAAATGTCATTCTAAGGTGCAAACAACTAAAATACACAATTCCTTATTTTGAGCTCTCTGTGTAATTTCAATTAAATTGTAGGCTGCTACCTACCAGCTCAATAAACAAATGTCTAACAACTTGGTTTTCATTTAATACAACCCACACTCATCAGAGATCCACAAGGTGTATTGGGCCCAGCGCACTTCCACAGGTCTCTGCAAACCGTAATAAGTTTATTAGAGTAATTCCAGTTAGTTCAATTTCAAATACAACCCAGTGTTGTTTGCTCTAGTTTAAGATTTTCAAAATAAATTACCACAAATTTTAACTGTAACAAGGATCCAATATTTAGTAGCAAGAGTGTTACATCGTAGCAGATAACATCAAGTAAGAGTTTCTATTGTTACAAATCATAGCATAAGGGAAGAGTGTAACAGCTATACTTATTTTATACATTGTATAAGGTATCAATAAAAACTATAAACACAGTTTTTAAAAAGGAAAACGATAGTATAACATCAAAAGAGCCGAGTCAGTGCATACGATTTCAGTAGGCTACTGCACAAACAACATACAGTTAATTAATATATGGCGTTCATAATAGTGTGGTCAATGTCTACGTTTATATTTGATTTATACGTAATTATTTGATAATATATTACTGTCATATATATATATATATATACGATTATTACTCAGAAATACAAAAGTAATTATAAGAATGATTCAATTCTGATATTCGTTTAAATAAATTCAAACAATCCTATTTAATTTAATCAAAAACCCGCAAATAGGGTTATGACAAATATTTTAAACAACATCAGCTGACTAGTAATTTTGATCACGTGACTTGTACAAACCACTGATATTTTACTAGTAGTAAAAAAAGTTTATGAAACAGAAAATATTAGCACTTGTAAAATAAACACTAGACTTATAACTTGTAGACTAGTATTTTTATGAAACAGGCCCCAGGTTAGAGTATTTTAGTGTAATATTGCATGTATAATATTGTATTGTACACTGAATTGTATATAGTAAAATTTATGACTCTATTCATAGTATAAAAGTACTGAATAAATATTATAATTGATTGATTGATTGATTGATTGATAATGCTATAAAACTTTGGGAATAGAAACATTTATGGAGGGTAAAAACAAAATGTTATATTTTGATTATAGTTAAATTTGATAAACTTGGTACACAATTAGGTAGAGACCAAGTTTTGTTTCCCATTACCCCCCAGCTGACCTCAGGAAGGTTACTAGAACTGTCTTGTCTGCTCTCATAACACAACTGGACCGTGCAGTGGGAGGCAAAACTCGGAATCAAATGTTCTGCCCTTGATAATCCACCCAAGTGGGCACTGTCTGTAAGTGGATTCTTCTGCACAAAAACTAATTTATTTAAAAAAATATTTCAAGCTTTTCTCAATGAAATGGCAATATAAATCTGAAGGGTACTTGCACATGTTTGCAAGAGTGTTTTTTCTTACTTTGTAAATATTTAAATCTCAAGTACCCTAGTATGCTTAAAATACTTAATAAAGGTAAAAATATAAACTAGCAGTCAGCAAGATAACAGTCAGTTTTAGAAGTAATAACTACGCTATGCTAAAACATAAATGATAAAGAAATAATCAACAAATAAAATCAAATATAAGTCACTGTGAGATGTATAAAGTTAGAAGAATAAATTCTTGCTCACATGTTATGAATATATTTAAAAATACATTCCTATAACTATAACTACAAAATGAGGGTTTAAGAGCACCGCTTGCTGAGCTAATTTTTATTTAAATTTAACCCTAGAACCGGCAAGCACCGGATATAGGGCGCGAACGGGCGCCGCCGAAATGGCAATGCCGGATATACGGCGCCAAAGCAGGCGTCTTTATTTACTATTAAAAAAAAAATTTTATATTTTTTTCAAAATTTTTGTTGTTGCATGTGTAGTTATGTGTATAAAATACTGTTTTCGGTAGATAAGTTTAGGGATTACGTGATAATAGTGTAGGCGTAATCAACGTTATTTTTTATAAAAGGGCTGTAAAAAAAATAAATAACAAGCCAAATCTATATATTTTTAGAATCAGCTTCAAATTTACAACAATCTTCACTTTTACTATATAATGATAAAATTTACCTGCACTGAGCTACGGAATATATAATAGATTGTATAAAAAAAATAAAATGTCACAATATCTATAAAAGCAAAAACAAAACAATGTACGGTAACCATAGAAACTATATGTATTTTTTGTCTTATTCTGAATAAAATGATGTATAACTAGCCATAGTTATGTTATTATTTATAATTTGAATGATGGTTTAAAAATTGCATTGCGTAATGAATAAAATCCCTACGCCAGTACAGCGTTAACACCACTGCCGGTGCTAGAGTTAAAATCAAATTAGACAGCTGATCAACTTAAAATGTTTGTAGGTATGTTTAAGTGGGTTTTATGGCTTAGTCAGGTCAGGATTTATACAATAATTACAGTCAACTCCCGATTATCCGGGAGCGGGTTAATCGGGGTCATGAAAGGTTTATTTTTATTATTTTTATTTATCACCTTCCAAACATAAATAGAGCAATAATAACAATTTATTTTGCTAAATTATCTCCAGAATCGTATTTAATTTACTTTGTTTATGAGAATAAATACTATACAAACAATTTAGTAAACGCAACATAATCTGAGAGTCTGTCATTTCGTTAATGAGCCGTGGGCGAGTGATGGGGAGCGATGACCTTGACACTACTCGGATGGTCGTGGGATGCGGGGCGTCTAAAAATAGAAACATCTCAAAACAATCACCCTTCCCGCCTTTGTTCACCCTCATTGGGTTTTTCCCCCAGTGCGGAATTAATTAGCATACTGTTCGGTTTAGTTTAGAGTTCGGTGTTTAGAGATTAAATACCTATTAAATATTATTCCGCGTTTTGGATAGTATTTACCGCTATCAACCACTGCTAGTATTAACTATTATTATCTTGATTGTTTGTAGATATTATCACACATAAAGATTTTCAAAAGTATTTAATTTACATAAATATATCTTAAATGACATTAAAACACAATATTTGAGTATAAAAATGATGATAAACCTTTATACTCAATTTATTGAATCCCTTTGTTTTAACCGTGGTTTTGGGTTATCTGTGACCCTCCAACCGGTCATTACCCCGGATAATCGGGAGTTGACTGTAATACTTTTCTCAGATTCTCAACAAGACCTTCCATTCAAGTACTTAACAGTACAGTACATTCAAGTACAGGTTCTCAAGAGTCCCTGGTAGAGTTTAAAGCTAGGCAGGAAGGAGTGAATACCTCTCCAATATGGCCTTGTCAGCCACACAAGGCATTGCCGCAATCTGTGCCTCCTGTGGCAGTGACGACAATCGCGTATCAGGGGAGATCCCAGCCTCCAACACTGTACACAGCTGTACTGCCTCCAATCCTGGCGCCACCCTGGTCAAACACAACCGGTACATTACAGCCATTTGTTCAGTGTCAGACCATGGTAATTGTGGTGGCAGACGGTAATTTGGACTTTTTTTGTATTTCAACACCAAAGGCATTTTTTTAATAGAGGACACAAAGGCTTTTAGGGAAAACGGTCCAAACCCCTCTAATTGTTGTGGAGATCCCGGGATTTGAACCCGTGACCCCTTGAACCAAAGTCCAAGATGCTAACCTTTAGGCTAACAAGCCCTTTGTACGGTATACGGTAATGCGTCTGCTGTAATGGTAAAATGTGCATAGTTTGGAGATCAAATTAAAATTAATCGCTCTGTATCTTCTGAGCAATGTTTAATATCGTCGTATCATATCTTTTTATTTTGTAATCAAATACTAAAACAAAATTTGTTGGGAATACAATGTATTACAAACTATAGTTTCATCATTTACTTTTTGGAGTGTTGATGTTGGCAGGACTGCTTTTCCCACTGAGTCCTTCAGCTGATGATAAATGTAATACAACAAATACAATTCATTAGCTGTTAATGTTACATTCATTTATTAGTATATGAAAGAAGTCCATTTTACAAAGGTGTTCAGTTTTTTAATAGATTGCCCATTCACATAAAATCTCAAAGAACTTTTCAACTTTTCATAAAAGACTTGAACAATTTTCTCATATCCCAAGCATTTTATTCAATCTTGGAATTTTCATTGTCGTAACACCAACTTGTTTTGAGACCATCCACAATCACAAAAGATTCTGGTTTATTATTCTAGCAAAGGTACCTATTGTTTTATTTTTCAAGACAAATATAATCATTTAGTTGAGTTTTGTATATGTAAGCTAGCTTTAATCTAATTTATTAATAAAAATGACGATACATAATATTCGATAAATTCAATAAATTGTATATGTAAACAAATGGAACATGTAAAAGAAAAACTATTGACTTCTGACTAGCTAATAAGTTTTTTAAAGATATAGCTAATAAGCTATATCTTTTTTTTAGGTATTGTTGAGTAAAAACTTAAATATAATATTTGCTTAGGTTTTTGTGAAAGCGTTTTAAAAATATATGAGCATTTTAACTCCTTAATATTACCAGAAATTGGTTTGTATTTAATAAATTTTACACAATAAATAAAATGTATTAGCTATAAACTGTGTTTGTATATTTATTGTGTCCTTGGAGTAGGTTAAGGCAATCTTTTATTAAATATTAAAACTTTTATATCAACTGCAACTTTTAGGAACAACCGGAAGTTCATGTGTAAAAGAACCCGTTTGTTAAACATAGGGAAATTTCCAACCAAACTCCCCACAATTCAATCTTTAGAGTCTGGCAACACTGCATTTGTTGGAAGTAAAAAACTGATTTTCACTCAAATTCTTGTGCTGTGCTTTTGTGATTTTTTTTAACTCTCGAGGACTTTTGACAGTTTTCTGTTTCAGCTAAATCTTCACTTAAAAAAATATAAAATAATCATCTGCAACAGTCTTATAAGTTTTATTTATTTTTGTCATATGTTCAACTACCCAAGTAGCATAGAAATAATTTATAATGTTTTCAAAATAATTTCAAATGGTTTTTAAATGAGTTTTTGTTTATAACGAGTTAAAATTATTTTAATATAATTATGATGTGGGTTTACGATTGATTAGAAATAATTTTGAAAACATATATTAAAGTTACTTCTATATCAGTTTTAATATTATTTAAAATAAATGTTACAAAACTATTTCAAAATAGTAGAAACAATATTTTAAAATAATTTTAAAATTGTATTATTATAATTTTAAATTATAAAATTTGATGCTTTTTAACATTATATCAAATCATTTAAAATCATTGTTTGGTCGATGAAAAATTATGAAGAAATCAAGAATGAAAATAAGTTTAACATTAGTTTCAAAATAATTCTAAATAATTTTAAATAATTAAAAAAAAATTGTAACATATTTTTAAATTAGTTTCAAAATAACTTTAAAATATTGATTTAAATTGTTTATATATTGCTTTAAAATTATATTAAATAACTTTTTACTAACTCAATTGAAAATCCTAACTAAACCTTTAAAAATTATTTTAAAAATTTGTTTAAATAAATAACTTTTAAGAATATGAAATGTTTATATTATTAATATTGTTTTTTTTCAGTGATTAAAAGTTAATGAGGATCATGGATTGTTTAGCAAAGAAGTTCTGTATTAGTTCAAAAATTGTTTATCTTTACCTAAAATTAGTTGATGTAGTAATTCGTTTTCAGCCGAAAAAAAACTTATATAAATTAACATTTCATTTCCATTCCCGTGAAAGTCTATGTAAACTAAATAAATACTTTCGTGGACCTTTTTATATTTGTGACATGCAAAGGATTTGTGTAAAATCGGTTTTGGGTACCATATTGCTCAACAATTTTATACATATATCAAAAGAATATTATAAGTTTTGTTTCTACAACCTTACAAGATGTATACAAATTACAGTGTTTACCATCAACAGCAAAAGCAAATAAGGAATGCTATAGTCAATTGGTTATTTTATGTTGCCAGCCCGACCTTTAATAATCAAGGGGTGAAGTGGCCAAGAGGGTTAAGGCGTGTGTATAGTGATCAACAGGTTTCGGGTTCAATACCTGGTTTGGCTATAATAATTTTGAAACGTAAAATATATTTCATAATTTTGTTCAATTATTTTCATGTGTATTACATTAGTCAGATTATGAAAATAAATGGAAACAGTATTTTTTCAGTAAATATTAATTTTGTAATTTTTAAAAAGATTTTGAAATCATTTTAAATTAATTTCAAACTGATTTATAAGTTATTTCAAAATTATTGTAAAATAAATTTTAAAATGATTTGAAAATGTGATAAAATAGATCATATAGGAAATTTGTTTGATACAAAATTATTTTATAATAATTTTGAAACCATAAAAAATAATGTTAAAATTATTTTAAAATTGATTTGGCCATTACAAATGCTACTTGGGTAAGAACTGTACCAAATTCTGTTTCGAATACATCAGATTATTGGAGATAAAAATACAAGGCAAAATCATTAGATTGAATTTTACAAAATGCGGTCTGCAACTCTCTCTACTAGAGATACCGGCAAAGATCCGCAAGGCCTTCTTCCATAAGAATATTCGGACAGTACCAGCACTGTTTCCCCACAAAATATTGCTATATAAAAGATGACAGTGAGAAAACCAAAATAGGCCATTATCTGAATTTTCAAAGAAACACAGGTTCCAAATTTCCTTAAAAGAGAAACATATTTGGCAAAGTTTGGAAATCACAGTACAGGCATGGGCCCCCAAGCGAGTTTAGGATCTAAAATGATTCCAAGAAAACAAACTGAGGTGTCCTGAGACTCCCCATTGACTCTCTTAATGAACTCTTTAAATGAAAATACTATTCTCTCAGTATTATCCTCATTAATTTCCAGGAAGTTCGCTTTAAACTAGGGATGTGCGAGTACTCAAAATGCCGAGTTCGAGGTTAAAAAGTTTTGAGGTTCGAGGTTTTACTGAAACTCAAAGGTTTCGAGCGAGTTTACTCCCGCTGTTTACCCGCGCTACCAAGGGTCATCCGCGGCCGCGCGTCTGTAAATTCAAATTAAGTGTGAACGCATTTGAGGTGTTAAGAGTTGTGATGTGGATTTTAGTGTTTTATAAATAAATAAGTAAGTTGTTGCTTATAAATTTGTGTTACTCTTTACACCAAAATAGAGGATTTTCCAGGACCTTCAGATTGAGATATATGGAGAACACTGTCTGTATAGTCCACTTTTAGGTTAACCTAACCTTGTCATTTTTTAAAGTAAAATGTCAAAAACATATCTGTAATGAAATCTAATAGGTAAGCATAAGAAGTTTGTGCTTGTTTTTTGTTCCATAATAATTGAAATTGAGTCAATCCATTAATTTTAGGCTCAACTGTCCTTTGGCATTGAGCTGTTTTTAAAGACAAGTGATTTGTTTTGGCCTTGTTTAAGTTTCATTAATGATTTTTTAAATAAATTGAAATGTTTTAAAACTCTACGACATGACTTCAATTTTATCAATTGATTTGTCGGGCACTTTCAAACATATCTTCACGTTGTTACTAACTGATTGTTCTTATTAGGACTGTTAGTGTTAAAATAAATGCTAAGATATGTTAGTAAATACATTTTGTGTGGTAAGTTAGTAGGCTAATGTTTTACCATGTAATAGGCCTTTTCAATGTTAAAATAAAGTTTATTTTAACTTATAGGCCTTTAACTTTTAACTTTATTTTCTCCATTCGTAGAAATATGTAGCTTAGGCCTAAACATAATATACAAAAACAAAGGATATATAAAAAATAGGAAATAAAATAAAATCCTGAGATAATTTTTTTATGAAACTTAATTAATACCATATAGGCTATTACAACCTTAATACCAAAAGATTAAAAGTATTTGATCTTCATGGAAAAATGTTATGCAATATCTTTGGTATGATTTATTTTAAGATAAATGTACTTACCTTTTTCCAATGAAGCAGGAATCCATTTATTTTACTTACTATTGTTATTTTCAGGTCATAGTGACTAGAAAAGTATATTTTAATAACAAAATTTATAAATGGAACCCCATACATTGTTTTGATTCAATTCAACTCGACCTATGTGTTTTTTTTATCGTATACTCGACTCGAACTCAAGATTCGAATCTTTTGCCATTTACTCGACTCGACTTAAAAAACCTGTCCTCGCACATCTCTACTTTAAACCATGTAACAGATTCCTCGAAAAAATTATTCAACCTATTGAAAACTGAGTCGTACGAAATACGAGACACCACAAATGAAGTGCAGCTGCATGTAAAATAGTTCTGTATGACATGTTCATGGGCAGATAATTAATAAAGACCTACACATTCCATATTATATCATGTTTGCATGACTTGAATCCTGCAGGGCTCAGCAGGCAAAAAGAAAGTCGGAATTCACTTAAATAACTCCTAAAGCTGCAAGCTCAGGAAGCTCAGGACTGCCCTGGCCATTTCGTCCTCTAACAACTACGGTGACGTACGTGGTTGCTCTCCCCATCGAGATGAGATTCTCCTGCTGCAATGCCGCCTGGACACAAGCCGGCAGTCCCAGGGAGCAGGCCAAGGTCACTACCTGCACTCTGTTCAAATGGTCCAGGTGGGAGTCAGAGGTTTTTACTGAGAAGTCGAGAGAGCTGTACACCGGGGCAACCAGCTGCCGCATGAAATCCTGCCAAAACCCGACACTTAGACAACATAGAATCAATGTATACAGGGTGTCTCACATAACGTATCTCAAATTTATGATTTTAAATCTATATTTTCTACCACATTAACCAATCAAATTAGGGACCATCCAATTTTAAGAATGTTCCCAGAACCTTTAGAATTAGGCGACCAATAATTTTTTCCTTATAAAATATCCCCATTTATTGATGGTAGAAAATGTAATTTTAAAACGTTTATATTCTTGGTTTTTTTCTAAGTTTAAATATATTTTGACGTGTTGTAACAAGTCTTTAATCACATCCGTAGTTACAACACCATACTAATCAAAAAGTATAATTATCAATAGGAATCTCAAACGAATATAAATTCTCACCCTGAAACTATGGAATGAGGGATGTCCGTTGAGAGTTGTCTGCAGGAAGTCTACAGTGGGAGCTACTGCAGCCCACGGGAAGTAGCAGCGCTCTGCAGTGAGGTACGTTGCCAAGTGCAGTGGGGTCGCGTAAGCCACTCGTCCCACGCGCGCGAGGTTGAAGCTGTCGTCCAGCAACTGCGCTCGGTTCATCTCGTGGATGACAGAGGGCTCTGAGAGCAATGAGTCTGCCAGCTTATCCCAGTTCTCTTGGTTGTAGTTCACTCGATAAAACCCTACAGATCACACCCAAAAAGTAAGACTCTGGTACTTCGTAGCACCAAAATATTAATAACCCTCTAGAAATAGAAGTTAAATTACAATTGTCTATTACGACAAGCTTCCCTTTCACCTTCGGTACCTCCATTTGCAGTGGCTGGGGACGGAACGTCCGGGTTCGGTCCTTGACCCGAGAATGTGGTCCCTGGCTGTTGTACATGGATACCCTATCAGTTGAGTTCGCCAGTTGGAGGGCGGAGTGGGGTCTGTGTGTTTTAGCTTGAACACAGCTGTCACAGGAGCACGAGAGTAGTGTGCATTTGAGTCACGTGACCGGATGCGCTGAGTCATTAAACACGTCATCTGAGCCTCAGCCAGTGACGTAGGCGGTTTTGTGACGTAATGAGGGAAAGGTTAAAGTTCAAGGTCACGGGGAGGGTGTTTTAAAAAAGTACTACCTCGCACGCGTAAAATTCGATTGTGATTCGATAGTTAATCGATAAGAAATATCGAATGAAAACAATCGAATGAAGCAATCGAATGATACGAGTGCGAGGTAGTACTATTTCATTTATTACTTTATTATTTACATTTGTTTTTATTTACAATAAGTTATGTTTACAATAATTTATGTTTACAATAGTTCCCCGTTGTTTGTCGTCATCGATGTTGTTGATCCGGAGTCGCGACGTAGTTTTCAAGTGTTGCGCTTGTTTGTCCAATCGGCCCATCCCGACTGTGTGTTCCTTGCCTATTTATGTGACTGCAGGGAACACACAGTCGGGACGAGCAGCTCGATGTTCACCGGTCGAGAGCCGGAGGTGTACTGGCTATTCACAAGCTAGCGTTGTAATCGTACTAAATGGTGGGGGTAAAAGTGTGGTGGGGCGGAGCAGATGGCGGACGGCAGATGGCAGGCGGCAGATGGCAGGCGGCAGATGGTAGGCGGCAGGTGGCAAGTGCACGGCAGATGGTTGCTACTCCATTCGCCGCCAAAGTAATGCAAGCCGTCGCCGTAATTCTTGTATTTTATCTTGACGGTTCATTTGATATGTTTTACATCTACATATGCAATAGCTGAAACACCTGCACTTACGACAAGCTTTCCCGTCAACTTGATCGCCTGGTATTTTAAAACATTGCAACTCGCAACAATATGTCTTCAAATTGTTATCGAAAAATAAATTGTTCATCGGTGGCACCGACATGTTAGCTGCAGCGTGTGTTAGACAAGACTGAGACTAACTTCACTGCTCCCTCTCTTTTATACCCCTTCATAAGTTAACCCTGAATGAAAGTTCAAGGTCATCCATTTGAATTTAAAAAAAAGCAACACAGCAGTATATAAAATAATATACTGCTATGTTGCTGTTTTTTCTTTTTTTTTATTTTTTATTTTTTTTATGTTATTCTTTCTTTATTAAACAAACATTTTACAATACAATAAGCTTAAGTCTAACATTGATGACTAGAAATACAAACAGAGAAAAACAAATAGAGACATTATGTACAATGATGCATGATGTGCAGAGTGAGTTCCGTCGAGTTGTTGCCGCTTACACCGTGTGATACCAAATACAACGTCCCCGGTTGAATATCTCGCAAGTCTTCATTTTGTAGCAGTTGAACAAATCGTTTTGGAAGAAATACTTGAAACTTCGGCTCATCTCCTGGAGTCATAGGTCCTTCGCACAATGATACTAGAATTGCTTCTCCATGTGTGGTTTCCACTTTCTTGATGCTATGAATAATGTAATGTCTTTGTTCTTTTAGTTCTGAACATTTTTTAGTTAGCAGAAGGTTCGATTTTGAGTGAGTGTTGAATTGATCAACCAATGTTTGTAGATATTGTTGTGATGCCATCTTCGTCAGTGGTGGTGTCTTCTGTGATGTTGCCTCTTCGGAGTCTCGAATAATACTCATGCTGAAGCGGTGTTGTCTCCTCGTATTTATAGGCCCCGCTACCCCCACCACATTTCTGTTCTCCGCTACCCCCACCACATTCCTGCGTTTGTTTCAAGTAAGCAGCCAAACGATATGCGTTGTACAATGCACAGTTTGTTTGACCGTGTTTAAGATCTTTTGCAGCGACACAAATATTACCGAGATTAATGTTAAAGTCCTTACTGATAGTTATATCGAAAACATTACCGTGCGTATACTTTTGTATCCAGTTCTTTTTTTCTAATCCTCTTGTGTATATATGTGAATATTGTTTGCAAAAGTTAAACATAATACTGTGCAGATTACTGTAGCTTATAAATCCTTCATACCAATGTATGTGATGAAAGTAGTTTGTTATCCATTTGTTTGTACTTTTTGCTTTGGTGTTAAGTTTGTTAAAAGAAAAAGGAGCTTCAAACGTGAATGGGTAGGCTACAAATGTAAGCAAGTCTAAAATTACTAATTCCTTGATAATAAACCTATCGTCATTATTTCGAAATGCTTGAAATTCTATTACACAAGGCTTTACACTCACTTCTTCATCCCCTCCGCTCATCATGGCACCTAGCGATCAACTAAACTGTTTTCCACACCACGGTAGGTTAAATACCAGGCCGTACAGTTGCAGGCGCGTTGGTGTATATTTAACGTGGGCACCGTCCCCAATAGGCCTACCCCACGTGTGTTCTTCTTTACTAAGTCAAACTTTAGTCTTTTTTAACTTCTTCTTCTTGTGTTTCGTTTTCTTCTTCTTCTTGTTTCTCCGTTTCTTCTTCTTCCTGTGTTGTTTCTTCTGTAGCTTCTGTAGCGATTTCTACAAGTGGTTCAAAATCCTTTAACTTTCTCCACATGCAAACTTCATGAGGTATTCTATTAAAAATAGATGTATCCACAGGTCCGTACACGATGGTGCTATATATCAGGTTGTTTTTCCAAAGTATCGATCAAATATTCTTTAATAATAGCGCTTGCAAATACCAACTGTCTCATGTACCTTGTAATAGGTTCTGTTGCGTAGTTTAAAACGTAGAATTCTTCACGTGACAGTAGAATCTTATTTTCATGTTGAGTCAAGTCTCTAAGTCGCACTTGTAGTTGTCCGCGATGTTTAACAATATCGATTTCATTGTCACAATCCAAAAGTCGAATATGTGTTTTTCTTCCACACAAACTGTTAGTTAAATAACATTCTATTAAATGTACATGTTTCAAAAATGACTCCCAAGCATTTTGCGAAAATAAAACCTTTTTTGTTCCATGGTGTAGTATTACTGTAGGGGAATAATCCAATGATTTCATCAATCCAACTGATACACTTTTACTGATGCATGCTGAGATGGGGTAAAAGATTCGCAGAAAAACTTCAGTTAAAATGTGAGGAGGAATATTTTCTTCAACTTTCTTCTTCCTCTTTGGTACTACCTTTGATGGGTCTGCATTAATTTCCTCCTCTCTATCTCTTTTACCAAACTTTAAAAATGCAGTTATTTCCTTGATGATTTCTGCTTCACTAGTATTATCACGTTCCAATAACGGTGCTACCTCTGCATCACCTTGTACAACAGATGGAGAACTCATTTTGTAGAAGATGTTACCCATGCGCCGATAGACGATCAACTGAAGACCTGCATTGCTGCTCCGCTATTTATAGGTTAGCGACAGTGGCGGTGCCGGTGGTGGTACAACGTTTTACAATACTGTCTTTACAATACCGGTCAACGGTGTGTATGTAACAATTTTATCGTGCAAAATTAAACAATACGCAGATGTATTTGCAGGTACGTTTTCTTGAAATTCCATTTCTATTTTTATATCAACACTAGACGATTTTACAGATTCATTTTGTTTGGAACAATCAATTACAACAATCGGAGCTTTCGATTCAAACTGTACGGGAGATAGTAGAGGTGTATTTGTTTTGCCGTAATATGAATTTTGGAACCTAGCGTACATGTCGTATAAAACACTGTATCTTTTCTTATCAAAAGAAATATTAAAGTTGTCGTAGGGAAAGAATTGTGAATTCAGGAACACTTTACAGTTTGTTAATTTACAATGGTCAAATTCACCAGCATTTTCAGTTATTATACTTTTCTTCTTCGTTTGTAATCCAAATATTACATATCTCGCTTTTTCCAAATGAGTAGAAGTTTTTACAGTCCATGTATGTCGTTGTGTTGTAGGTAAAACGGGGTATTCATGAAACTCCCAGCTTCTGAATGGCATTACAATGTCTCGATCTGATTTTAACTTTCTTAATAATGTAATCCTGTGTTCATCATTTAGTCGCACATGTGGTACTCTCCAAACAATCTTGTCTAATGTTAATTTCCAGTCTAAATTGGCATCAGTTGTTCCAGTAGCTGCTTTAATAATATCTTTATCGTTTGATGATCTTAATAAAACTAGTTCTTGTTTTACATTTATTATTATTCTTCTGTAGTCTTCAGCAAATCCTAGGAGTAATCTTAAAGGTACGTAGAAATCAAAGTTTCCCGAAGAGTCAGGAGCGATTGTACTTTTGTCTGGTGCAACCCATCCTGCAACAGCTAACAGATTCTTCTCATTTGGTGTTAAAGACGCTAATCCTTTCAATGTACTGGAAATTCCAACCTTTTTTGTTGAATCGACTGTAACTCCTGAAATTTCATATCTAATCTCGTCAAACAAAAATGCCATAGGATTATTTATGAACGGAACAGTGGTTCCAGCAGTACCATCATTTTTTGTTACTTTTCCTTCAATATATAAATAACTTTCGCATGGAAGAGTATAAATGTCTTGTTGTTGTATAGGAATCCTAATTTCATCGTTATTGTTTAATTTGGACGAAGCGTAAGGGTTGTGCGTGTGATATTCCTTTTCCCATAAGGTCTCGTCGAATGTTGGACCCTGCGCTATATCCAGTATATCCATTGTTAATGACTTTTAATCCAATTTCTTCTAGAAAACGAATGTTGTCACTTGTTAACCCTTCTACAGCTGATAAGCTACTGACCTCTTTGCTTGTTGGCTCTCTCTTTTTAAATGATAACCCCATTGTCTAAGCGGATGATTTTATATGTATTCTTACAGTAATAGCTTCTCCTCTAAAGTCAATAAGGTTTCCGTCTTGATCCACTATGTTCAGCACGATGTCTGAAATGAAACTGGTGTTTAACGGTAGGTACACAAGGTTTTGAGGCTTTTCTACTATCTTGAAACCCGGTGCAACTGATGGGTAGAATGTGTGTAATATATGACGATTCTCTCCATCTCTGTAGGATCCTTGTATAATGTTACATGTAATGTCTATGCTATTAACTTTGATGATCGTCACAGTTTTATTCCCAGAATGAGTTTTATTAGGTTCTAATACTTTTGTTTCCTTAGAAAACCCCAATAAACTACCAATTGAATGTTCTTGACTAAAATCAATATAATACTTAGACTAATTTCGGCTTTCATTGTATTGTTATTGCCTTTTATCGTTATATTTTCTTTTCCCATATGTTTTTGTATAACTTCATTTATATTATCAATTTCATAAGCTCCTGTTGGTAAACTGAATTCTTCCAAAGCTGAATACTTTCCTTTATCATCTTTTGTCTTGTAATAATGTATTTTGTTATTAATTCCTTCACTAACGTTTGGAATAGAGTTATATGTTGTTAAATCCAATAATGCGGCTTCCCATAGTCTTCCTTTTTGCAAACGTAGCGCTGGAAACAGAATACTGCGCAAAGTACATGAGTTACCGGTTAATGACACTGTATACGAGGACATCTTAAAGTTGACTAACACTTTTAGCTAAAAAGTCTAAACATAAATGACCGCAAATGGATGTATCATCAGGTTGTTTTCTTGTATGATTGTAAAAAACATTTTCTGCCGCACGAAAGTATTGTTGAAGTTCTTTCGGTGGTGGAAGGTCTCCAAAACTGTCGAAATAATAAATGGTTTTACCAAGTTTCTTGTAACACACCCAATGAGTGCCTAATCCTTCACTATTATCCAAATTTACAATACCAGTCTCATTTTTCCACATTTTAACCGGTAACTCATCTTTCATAAATACTCCTCTAAAAAATGGGATTTTCAAACAAGAAGCATATGTAATCAGTTCTTCATTGGTCAATTCTTTGTTTTTAATTATTAATTGCTCTTTCTTATTTAATACACACGATACGGTCTTAGGTATAATCCTCCTCCCTTTTTTATCATTGACCATATTGTTGGTTTCTTTTTAGCTTTACCACTGGTAGATCGACGTTTTCTTCTGATATTACCTCCTTGTTTTTTAGCGGGTTTTTTCCCACGCCTTCTTCTCTTTCCTCCTCCAAACGTAGTTTTTGCTTTCATTGCTGCTGTTACTGCTAAAGACGCTGCTTTTTCACCAATACTCGCGTCACTAGATTTTACTCTTTGCCAAGCTTTCTCAGCAAGTGCTTTATCCGCTATTGATCTATTTTTAGTATCACCAAATTTGGAATACGCTATATCGTGCTGTTTACAAGCCTGATCGAGCTTATTTATTCCAGGATCTCCTCTAGCAAGACGTTTCTCTAATTTGGTTCCAGGACCACAATATTGATATCCTCCAGGTAAATGTAATTCCACAGGTAATAAATCAATCGCCTTGTTAACTATAGCTCCAACCGGTTTACTCAATAGAGAAAATGCTGTTGATGCTATTCCCCTTCCTCTCTGTAATCTCTCTCGATTATGACTGATGCGTTTAACCCTCGACATGGCTATTTATAGCAAAACTTACAATCAGTAGGTGCACTCTATAAATGTTTTACAATGAATGTAATATCAGTTTTGGTTTCTTGTATTATATACTGTTTAAAATCCATTTATTATATCGAAATGGATTTATTAATTAAATGTAGACATATTAAATAAAAGTAGTAAAAATAGAAATAAGGTGTAATTGAAGATGTTCCAGATGTTTCTCCGCTGGTGATGGTATCGTTGTCTTCGGTAAAATGAATAAACTTTAAATAGTTGTCATGTTCCCTTAGAAACTTGCCACTTAATCGTTGATAATTGAATAACACATCCCAGTCTAGTTTATCTTTAAAATTGTCAATGTAATTCTCAGAGAGATTTTGATATTTACTTATTACTTCCCAACAGTTATTAAAATTCGATGTCATCTCTACGAGGAAGTCTTCTGAAAACTGTTGTCTTTGTAAAATATGGATCCAGTTAACTCTGTGAAAATAAATTCTTAACATAGTCATTGTAAAGAGGTAATGTATGGAAAGTTGTTCCCAATCCATATATCTATCAAACCGTTGAACAAAACCATCTGTCAACACTCCTTGGGGAAATCTCGGCTCTTGAGATATTAAACTCCACGCAGTAATATTGGATTCCATCATCCTCTCTGTATCGTCTCTCGAATATGACTGATGCTTTATCCCTTATCATGGGGGGTATTTTAAATTCTTTTTTCTCTTATGAAATCTTCATTGTTTTCTGTTGGTTCATTAATCACATTCACTTTATCCTCCTTTCCTAATGTCTTGACTTTAGAAGGCTTAGACGGTTTATCTCGTTGATTAGGTTTCTCTGGATTGTGTATATTTTTCCAGTCTAAATAATTGTGACTGTCAACATCTGAAGCTGCATCTCTTCCTGAAGCCCGATGGATATAATGGAATAGAGCTGCACCAAACCTTTCCAAATGTTTTTCATATTCCGTAGTCCATTTCTTGTGTACAATATCAAACATTTTCTTATTTACAGCGTCTCCATCCTGCTCACAATCACCTACATTTGATAATTTTAATTTTTTTACATCATAGCTTGTGTCAGTTTTATTCCTTTTGTAAATCGTTAACAATTTTAGAGTAGCTAAATTTACTGCTTCACCATCATAAATGGGATATTGTATATCGCTTAACCTTTTACCAGAAAACCCCCAATGATCTTCGTGTACAGTTGGGGTTCTTTTTTTCATGTACTGTACCGTAACCGCATCAGACGACATAAGCGGATCACCAACATTTTGAATTACTTTTCCTTCAAAATTATAGTTGCCGTCAGATGTTAACGGAAACCCAGCTCTTTTTTCACTATATCCAGATTTTACTCCAAACTCGGAATACCGTCCAAACTTGTCCACACTCATGATGTAACTGAATCGCTATCGTTTAGGTTCTTATTATATATATACGTCTACTGAACAATTATTCCTTGTTTTCGCAGTTCATCAACCAAATCTACCCATTCGTTTTCTAAACCAATGTGCCCGGCTTCCATAGCTTCATGTAATAACCTCATTCGATCAACTAACTTATTTATATCGTTGTAATATATTATATTAGTTTTATACAAATTTTTCAATAATCCCCTTCCAGATGTGGTAGGATCAGTTGTTTTTCTCTTTTTATGCAAAACATTTAATTCAGCAGAAGATAAAGCTCTTCTTTTAATTTGAGCTTTTTTTGATTTTGAGGGGAAAAGACTAGATATAATACTTGTATATTTTATTGACCGATTTCTATGAATAGGTAGGTCTTTGGAATACTTTTTTCTATGTGCATTTGTATACTCTAATATATTTTTAAACAATTGTAAATCCCTTTTAGTATATTTACCAGGATTATTTTTTAAGATAAGTTCAAACAAACCTTTTGTACCTTTATATTTCTTATCTCCAATAACTATATCATCATTTTCGTTTATATCTAACTTGCTATCTCCAATCATTAATCCTTTATCCTCTATTCTAGCTCCATATGTATGATAACTTCGATTAGCATGTGCGGCGTGTAACATTTTTAACGTATATGTTCTTCCAAGTGTTCCTTTAAACATAATATCCGTGCCTAATTTGCTTAAGTTGGATGGGTTAATATCCTCTTCTTCTGCTCTTGTATCTTCTACACTTGTATCTTCTGTACTTGTATCTTCTGCAATATCCTTTTCCTTTAAATCCTCTATATCTCCGCTTTCTTCATACTCGTCGCTTTCTTCAGATGTATGTAACTGGCCAAAACTTTCATGATTCTGAAATTCTTCTTCATATTTGGAAATTGGTAGCATTTTGTCTCCTTCGAAGCGAATTGAAGGTTTTTCCATATTTTGTGCTAATCGCTTTAAAGGTTCAGTAACAGGTTTGAATGTTGTTTCTAAAAATTGCTCTCTTTCATTTATACCTGATTTTAAAGCTCGGTTTTTTTGTCTAATAGAATCACTAAGTGATTTTATTTCCTTTAATAGCTTTTCCTGGTTAACCATCTTCACACCTTGACGACTTGTACAGTAATACCGCTAATCAGTGTATTAAAACGAATTTATCAAAACCTATTCTATAACGACCATCTTTTATAGCATGATCTTTCATAATAACCAAAAATCCATACTTTTCCGCCCATGCTTTTCCGCAAAGTTCTTTAAACTTTTCAAATGGCATATCCGCATTCACATGATCGTTATATATATGTTTTAGGTTAGTATCATCTTGTTTGAATACAATTAGAATATTTGCATTATCTCTGATAAGTTGTTTTGGTATTTTGCTATAGGTTTGTCCTATATATATGCTGTCGATGTTATTATGTCTTCCCATGGCAAAGTAGTTTCTAATAGTATCCTGATTTTCACAAGATACATCGTCAAATATAAATACAGAATACGGTTTCGCTTCGTTTGGTTGCATAATGCTATCACTAGCGTTAAATTTGTAAAAATTAACATCAGACACATCAGATAGGATTTTATCCAGCAATTGATACTTTGGTTGATGTAGAGACTTTGAAAAAATATATAGGTTATTAAACCTTAATCCCTGCGGATTAGTGATCAAATTAAAGACAACATTGGTCTTTCCGCAGTTTGAGGGGCCACTTACTATACATCGAACAGTGTTTGGAAGTAAACTACCGTGTTTACCATTGTTGATTTTAACGTTATCCACAGTTAAATCATCTATGTTATTAATATTGAATCGATCTTTATGGTTAATAATCTCCATCCTGCTCAAAGTTTAAAGATGAAATGAGTTGCTTGCATTAAACCAAGTCCTTTATAGGTATCCATGAATCCTCAGTTTTGTTAAACCCTAACCACCGCACTTTAACTGCGTCCTTTGTTCTTTGTAACACTTTTTCAACAAGATATACATCACCTACTGTTGACTTTAACATTTCATGTCCATAAAATGCACCTTGCAACAAATCTCCTTTGTTATCTTTTAAGATATACGTTTCAGGTACAGTCGGTTGCACTTTATACACTGTAAAAACTTCATTCGTCCAATTGGGAAGGTATTTCTTGGTAAACACTCCCTTATATTTACTAATCCGTACTTTATCACTTACATTAAATTTTCTTGGCTGCATTTTTTCTACTTTAGGCTTTGTATTTTTCTTAATGCGTTTTAATACATCTTTTGCATTTCTTCTATTTACTTTGTTAGGTTTCATACCGATAGTTCTATGAAACCTGTTGTTATAATCATTTATTAATTGTGGTAAAACATCATACCATACGTAAGAACCTCTTTTTGAAAATTGTTTATACAGTGCTCCTTTTAAGGTTCTATTGAATCTTTCTACAATAGCTGCTTTTTTCTCTGAATTTGTAGAATAATGATTTATTTTATATTTATTCATTAACTGTGCAAAGTTTGTATTAAAGTATTCTGTTCCATCATCAGTTTGTAAATGTTTAATTTTGTTTTTATCTCTTTTTATGGCTATTTCCATGGCTTCTGTTACGCTTTTACCAGTCTTGTCCTTTAGAGGCAAAGCGTCTGCAACTTTTGTAAAACAATTAATAATTGTGAGTATATATTTAAATCCTTTGTTTATTCTGCTATGCGGTCGCATTTCAATTAAATCCGCTTGATATAGATCATTTATCCCTTTTATAACAGTATTTCTTCTTGGAAACTTTATTCTTGCAGGTTTGTGTAGTTCATTAATAATCTTCTCCTTCAGGTCTGACATGATGGTTTCACGAAGACAGCTGATATGATATTAAATATTCTTTTGTATAAATCTGCTTATATAGGTCAAGGTCATTCTAAACTAATGTATAAAAGGGGGAACACAGCAAAATACTGCTGTGTTCCCCCTTTTATACGGAAAGGAAAAGGAAAAGGGATGTAGGACGATGAAAGGGTTACTCGTCAATAAGGTTGAGGGAGTAGTGGCCGAATGGTAGAGTGTGGATGTTGTCTGCAAGGATGTGGCGTTTGTCATCATTTGAAGAGAGAGCTTTTTTTACCTCCGTCACGCTGTACAGCTGATGGTTGAAACTTCTGATTGTGTTGAATTTTGCTGTTATATCTTGATCTTCAAATAAACATTTCTTATAGTGATTAAAATGCACATTCTTCTTTAAATACAAACTTTTTACTCCTTTAGCTTTCTTAATGACTTGGTTTTCATTTAGTTGTAAAGAATATAATTTTGACATTAGTGCAACAATTTCTTGAAGTATAACACCATTGGCTTCATCTTTAAATTTGCCAAGCACTTTTTTGTTTCTGTCATTGTCGTAGTTTGGATGATCTTTTGGATAGTCGGAAAAGTCAAAATCGTTTTTGTAATCAAATGTCCGAAGGTCTTCATACATATCGTTAGTAATTATCCAATATATAAAGGCGTCTGTATCCATGTAGGAGATGCCGATGTTTTCTCGTCCATAAAAGGTGACCATCTTTTTATAATGAAAATCGTACATATGAGTCTTGGAGATATCCAGGATTGACATACCTATATACAAAGGACGATCCATCTTCACACTTGTTTTCTTCATAGATACAGCTACAATATTTTCGTTAATAATTATAGATGTTCCAAAATTTGGCTGTTGTACAAGTTTCTGTAGTTTGTTTGGATCTGTAACAAGTTTAACATTTTTATGTCTTCTTTTGTTTTCCAATGTTTTACCGAATATTGCATTGTTCATCAATTTAAAAAAGTCTTTTTGAAAGGCAGATGTAGCGGCTGCTCTTCTGGTAGTATTCGAGTCTATGTACGGTTTCAACCAGCACGATTGGGAAAATTCCACAGCTCTATTAATTTTAGTAAGACGTAAACCTAATTCGATAGCTTGTTGAACAACCCAATAGTGAGCTACGTATCGTTGTTTATTGTTAAGGGTCATCATTAATTTGGGGTGTTTTCCAGTTGGTGAAATTTCTGTTCTTGCAAGGAGTGGAAGGTCATAATGAAGATCGTGTAAATGTTCTGGATATTCAAAGTCGCAATCCAAAATATATCCGGTAGCTCCATGTTTTGGAATTTGTGATATATCGCCAATACAGTCGGGATCAACCCATTTAAAGTTGTCAAATGGAAGTGGGTTCGACATGGCCCATCCATACAGATTATTTGCGTCGAAATATCCCAAGTACGTTGAAGGTTTCTCTTGATCATGGTCAGGTAAATATTTGTTGTTGGCTTTAACATGTCTTGTCACGCTTTGAGTTAATCCACCTCTAACACCCGACTCAACCATTAAAACCATATCTATATCTGTTAACAGCTGGAGTTTGCATTTTGTTTCTTTCAGCATTGCTTGCCAAGCTAGTCCTGGAGATGTATACGAATGTAGAGGGTCCAAACCGTATGCTGCAAAACAGGTTCTTCGGAATTCTTCCATAACATCGCAGAGAAGAGTCACGTCAAGTTTTACATAAAAGTCTGAGTATTCTCCTAAAGTCTTCATATCCAACTCGTTCCATACTCGACATGCATGTTGATAATCTTCAAGTGAAATTTCCGAATCATTAAGTTTGTTATTAAATTGTTCTGGTGGAGGAAGTGATGTTTCATTAAATCTATGCAGTCCATCGATGTAATCGTAGGGGAAGACCCCTTTTCGAAGAACCAGATCCATTTTACTACTGGCTACAATTTTGCTTGTTTCTATCAGATCTTCTCTTTTTAAATTCTCAGTTAATTTCATTAGGCTAGAAGGCATAAATCTAAACGAATCAATAAACCTAAGTTTTATTTTGCCAACCTTTTTAGAGAAGCTTATAAATGTTTCCATTGTTGTTGCCAAAACATCTATTGCTCCATCATCTCTTCCTAACTCCGGGATTATGAAATGAGAGTCATATACGCTAAGGTTATGTAGAACAACGGGTATAAAAGATGGTACTTTGTAATTCAAGTTGCAAGCGTTACAGGCTGCTCCTCTGTAGACTCCTGTAAGATGGTCGTGATCACGAACTTTAACGTTATCTGGTGTAAATATGTTATTACACAGATAACATGTTGTTGCCAGATTGTGATGTTGAAGTTGATGTTCTTCCATAGGTAGCATCGGTATTTTAATTTTGTAGAGTTCTTCCACCTTAGAGGCAATGTAATACAAATCGTCTACAAAGTGTTTCGCTGCTTGTTCACCGCGATAAATCTTCGGAGCAGATGATAGTCCAAATTCTTGAAGATGTTCTTCAGACAGCGTGGATTTTGTTAGTATAGAATAACTGTTTGGTGCGTGTTTTTGATATTTGCTTCTTTTTGCGATATCCTCTTCTTCTTGTTCAATTGGAAGTAAAGATGCTTCGAAATCCGCGTACACAACAAATGGAATAGGGTATTGTTGATTTACTTTGTCAAATTGTACGTATGATCTGCTAGGATGTGGCAATTTAATTCTAACCTCATAGTTTCCACTACATAACCTTTGGTGTTCTAATAACCATTCTGAACCTACTCTTCTTAATGGTTTGTTCACATGGCAAAAGCATCTCTTACATGTTGTGATTTTCCTTTTATGTTTTGTTAACTGTTTACATACGAGCCCTTCAAAATCTTTTACATACACGTAATGAGATATCTCTCCTTTATTGATTAATAACAAGTCAGTATGATTGTTGCGCTCATTCGATGTTATGCGCAAGGGATACACATTATTTGACGAATCCAAACCAAATATGTTGACTGAAGCCGACGGATTTTGCTTTTCAAATTTTGATATATCAGTAATTGCAACAGGGTAAGTCATTCCCTGGAAATTATACTTATGTTGAACTTCTTCATATTTTTGACTCGGTCTTTTTTGATGGTCTTTGTTTACATATTTTACCAACATAGCATATTTAAAACATTCGTTATCTTCACTTTGCACATTAATACAGGATTTTGTATCACTTATTTTTTTCGGAAGAGGAATGTAACTACTTCCTCTCATTCCATAACCGTGTTTATGAACTCTAACATCCAGACTTGTTATACTTAATAAAGTCCATCCAGATCCTCTTCCTTCATGCTCTTGTAGTTTCGTCAAAAGTTCCTCAAAACATTCTGTTACGATTTTTTCAATATCTGACGCAGCCATGATGGTTCGGTTTTTTGTCATGAAACCTCTTGGTGATGTTTCGTTTTGAATGTTAGTGAATATGGCATCTAGCAACAGTCCAAATTTGATAAAATTTAATCTTTTTTGTTCATTCTTTAGTGTTTTGGTTACTAATTCTTTGGCGTTATGTAAAAAGTTTTCAAGTTGTAATTTTACGTTGTCAATTTTAAAATGTGTTACTACCGTACCAGGTAGTGCTTGAGCGTGTAGTTCCATATCTACTGCTGTTGATGTTGAGGGTCGGTGAAGTGTAGACATAGCAGCTGTTGATGTTGAAGGACGGTGAAGTGTAGACATAGCAGGCGTTGAAGTCGATGTTGATGGTGTTGATGATGAAGGATGGTGAAGTGTAGACATAGCAGGCGTAGAAGTCGATGTTGAAGGCGTTGATTGTGCATAATGAATGACACTCGGTCTTGAAACTTAATTTTCTTCTTTTTCTTCATTTTCTTCTTTTTCTTCGTTGTGTTCTTCTTCATTTTGTTCTTCTTGATGTTTTGCTAGTTGTTGGTCGATTGAATCTAATTCTTCTTCATTTGGTTCTTCTGTATTTGTATTGGTGTTATGTTTCAATTCTTTATGAATGGTTAAAAGCCATTCATCTCTGAAAGAAGCTTTACAAATATCGCAGCGATTCATAATGTAGGCGTGCTCTTCACAAGGGTCAACGCAATAATGAAAAAACACTGCAAATGCACCTCTATTTATACCCTAGAAAAAGTGGTGGGGGTACGTTTTAGGTTAAGTTTAAGTTTGTAGCTGGAGGCTACAAAATTCTATATTTGGGTCAAGGACATTGAGCATATTTGCCAAAACGGGGAATAGAGCAGTAAATGATTTCATTTTAAACCATAAACTGATCTATTCCCCGCTTTGTATTTAACAAGGACAATTTTCTCCAACAGGAAGATTTAATATATTTTAAACTCGGATGTGAAATCGGATTGTACACATTGCATCTCGATCAACTAAAAATTTCATAAAACAATAGGGATCTTCAGTTGTAGATTCATCTTTAACATATTCGATGGTCAACATTGCCGAACGAAGATCTTGTGGAATTACGTCGACTTTTATTAGCGTAGCCGTCGAAACGGAGTGGATTATCTGCCCGCTGTCTCGTATCACAGCGAAAAATTGGCGCGTAGCCGTCGATACGGAGTGGATTATCTGCCCGCTGTCTCGTATCAGAGCGGAAAAATGGCGTCGCCTTTCCATTTCAAACCGTTTTGTTATTGATGTAAGTTTTATCACATCATCGATATCGATGAGGGGAAAGCTGTAACAAACGGAGTTTGCTGGTGGGTTCATAATGCCGATATGATAAATATACACTGTTTCATCGACATTAAATAGACGTTCCCCCACCATTAAATGTATAAGTTACCCCCACTTTTTCAAAACAAACAAAAATTGAAAGCTGGTAAATATTTTCTGTCTTGTAAATGGGTCAAGGTTATACAACGATATTACCAAAACGGGGAATAGAGCAGTAAGTAGTTCTCACTTTGACTACAAACTGATCTATTCCCCGCTCTGTATTTAAAGTTTGACAGTTGACAAGAAAAAACAACACTTAATCAGACTCATTTGATTAATCGGAATCAGTTGTATCAGAAGCATCGGAAAGAAATAGTCGTCGACGAATATGATATACCCCTCGTGCGCTATCTAAAAATAACCCATCCAAACTACTACTAGTGGTTGGGCTTTCATCATGTATTTCTTCAGAATAGAGAAGATGCTGATAGATTCTATAGGTTTCAGATTCCACGTCACTTAACGGTTCAATTTGTTCCATATATCCTGCTTCAAGATCATCACTGTCCATATCACTTAATAATTCAAGATCTTCCATTGCATCCATATCACTTAATAATTCAACATCTTCCAATTCGTCTTCATTTTCATCCTCACTTTCAATCACAATATGTTTTATAATTCCCACGATTGATTTTGCAGAAGGAAATATATTATCCTTTGGTGACATAGCTGCTATATATCCTAGTGCTAACACAAGTAGCAGAATGAGATAAGCAATGATGAAAAACCTCTTTTATACCCCCCGATTTAAGTGGTGGGGGTAATTAGTGATAGGGAAGGGGTATTATTGTAACAATATATGAACAATTTAATACTAACAGAGTATAAAGTTCTGTAAGTGGGTCAGGGTCACCTTAAAGTCTGTTATCTAGGTCAAGGTCGTTGTATCATTGTAAAAAAAATGTGGACAATCTATTTAGACTCTGCAGCATATGCTACAAAATGTAAATAGGTTGTCCACACTTTTTTTTTTAATTTGGAAAAAACTTTAATTTTTAATTTAGAAAAACTGTTTGAACTTTTTTTTTTTTACTGTAATGTTTTCCACACAGTGGTCCCCGAATCAACTCGGATTAAATAGTCTTTTTTGGTTGGGCGTGGAGGATGAAACATGCCTCTAGGTAATTTTAAAATGTAGCGTTGATCTCCACACTTTAAAAGTACTTTTGCAAAGCCCATTGTTTTAACAAAGTAGTATTGTTTATTTTTAATAAGCCTATTAATCCGAATCTTGGATGGTTTCACTGTTAGGTGTGGTGAAGAAAGAGAAACGTTAGCATTGTGTTTTAAATGAGAACCGCACACTTCCTCATTTAAGACACAGGATTTAGCACAACGTTGACCTTTCTTTGCACCTTTTTTAAATACATAACCACATTGTTGTGCAGGAAGCATACACTTCCTCCTCAACGATTTTAGCTCATTAAATCTTTCTGAAGGACGGTTAATACTTGTGCAAATTACTGAAGGACGAAGACTTGTAGAATGTGGAGTGACGATTGGAGAAATGATTTTTGGTCCAGTAGTTAAAGGCTTGGTGGGTGTTGTAGATATCTTTGAGCTCGATGTCGAAGAAGACCCTGAGCTTGATGATGAACAAGATGACCTCGAAATCGATGAAGATGAAGAAGAAGATCTTGACCTTGGTGATGAACAAGATGACCTCGAACTCGATGAAGAAGAAGACCTTGACCTTGGTGATGGGGAAGATGGTGAAGACTTTGATGGAGAAGATGGCGAGAACTTTGATGGAGAAGACTGTGAATACTTTGATGTAGAATCGTGCGGTGAATCAGTCATCTTCTCCGGAAGAATTAAAGATAATAATAATGACTGGCGGAGTATATCTGAAGGGCCGAAGGATGATGTAGAAGGAGGCGATGATATAACCTGGCGGAGTATAGACGGGGCAGAAGAAGTTGATGCTGAAGAGGTAGTGGGTAAAACCAGCGGCGTTTTCTTCACGTTAAATTTCATCGGTTTGGTGTGTTTTCTGATATGCGCCATGATCCTGTGTGAGCAAGCACAAGCAGCAGAATGATTTTACCAGTGATGGGGAACTTATTTTATACCCGAGTCAGCCAAACCAGTTGAGCCCCCACCCAAATGGTTCTGACCTTGAGTGGGGGGGGGGGGTGTTTTGTTGTAAGAAATAAATACATCTTCCAATATCTTACCAAACAAAGATGTTCTAAGTCCCGAAGTGGGTCAAGGTCATCTGAACATGTTGCCAAAACGGGGAATAGAGCAGTAAGTGATTCCCACTTGGACCACAAACTGCTCTATTCCCCGCTCTGTATTAGGGAAGTGAATTTTGAAGAAAGGTCACAGTTATAGGCAATAAACCTGATAACAGAACCTTTTATTAATTTATCCAAACAAAAGGAAGTTACAAATGGTTTGCAGGGAGTATTTTCAAAAGTTTCTCGAGGGTAAGATGGGTAATGTCAATCGGTTTTCGTGCCATATTGACAAAGGTCGGTTTTCGTGCCATACCTTTTTGTAAGGGGTTAGGAAAAGGATGAGAAACATACTGATCAGTTAAAGTTAATTTTACAAAGACCAACCAAGGTCGGTTTTACAAAGGTCAACAGCATCCTGAAACCCAGTCGGACGTTGGTCAGTAACGGGCGCCAGGCAACTGTGAACCAAAGTTTTGACCAAGGTTAGTTATAGCGTGTAAGAAAAGGACATACCAACCAAGGTCGGTTTTACAAAGGTCTACAACATCCTGAAACCCAGTCGGACGTTGGTCAGTAACGGGCGCCAGGCAACTGTGAACCAAAGTTTTGACCAAGATCAGTTTTAAAGCGTGAAAGAAAAGTACATATTTCATTAGTAAATAAAAACACTTCAAAGACACTTTAAAATCAACACCAAACTAACTACAGTTAAACTAACTACATTTACAAGCAGCAAACTACAAGCGTTATTCTAACATGCTTAATAATAAACAGACATGCCTTAAGCTAAGGTAGCATCTCTAATATACAGTGGTACCAACTCTATACTAGACATACTATTGCGGACAGCGCGGGCAAACAGCTAGCTAGGCTGTCGGCCTGCGACTGCGAACCCTCTGCGGGCTGCTCCCGCTTTTATAGGAATATATCATGGGGGGGGGGCAAGGACTTCGACAGTAGTTTGTTCCAACACTGTATCGCATACTCTGAATTGCTCCAAGTCCGGTAACTGGGTCAAGGACACGTTAAAATATTTTGTAAAATAGCAAAGGTGTTACCTTTGCCATTTTACTTTGGAAGCAAGCTGTACTACGTTTAAACAAGGGAGACTATTATCCGTTTTACATAAAACTCCTTGCACGATCTTTTGATAAAATGGAAAAGATTAATGCCGGAGGGCGATTCCTATTCCACCAAAATACAATGCATATCATTTCTATGCAACGGTCTCAGCTCTATCTTTACTTTTAATTTAATGCCTCGGAACTCATAAGTAAGGATGGACAGAAAGGCTTCTGAAATAGCAAGCTCGGAAGGAACAAGCCAAGTGTTTACACCTACAGCTTCCATAGCGATATGATGATTTTTACCACGCTGTTGCAGTATATAAAACATTTCCCCCGCCAGTTTTTATTTTTAATACAACATTTTTGTGTCAACCTTGTCCGCATGAAATATCTCTAAGTCCACATTTCTTCCAATATTTGATCAAACGACGGTTTTTCTAAGTCCCGTCAGTAGGTCAAGGTCATCTGACATAATGCCAAAGCGGGGAATAGAGCATAACATACTGCTCTATTCCCCGCTCTGTATTAGGGAAGGGGACAAAAGACAACAAACAAGAGACTGATTTTAAACAAGAGACTGATTTTAAACAAGAGACTGATTTTATATTTCACAAACGTTTCTCATGGGTGAGATAGGTGGTGTCAACCGGTTTGCATGGCCGTATTGATCTTATTGACAAGGCCGGTTTTCAGGGCCGAACCTTATTGTCAGGGGTTTAGGAAAAGGATGAGAAACAAGATACATTACTTTGAAAATAAAGACTTTACCAGCAACTATGTAAAAGAAACAAATTAATCAGTTAACGTTACTTTTACAAAAACAGCCGAGGTCGGTTTTGCAAAGGTCAACAGTATCACTGAAACCCGGTGGGACGTAGACCCAAACACCCGGCGTCAGGCTGCTGCGAACCCAAGTTTTGACCAAGGTTGTTGAGGGACCTGTAGGGCCGGGAGTACATATGTTATTAGTAAATAAAACACTTCAAACCAATACCACACACTAACATATATGTTAGACTAACTACATTACCTAGCAGCAAACTACAAGCGTTATCTAACATGCATAAACAAACTAACTAAACATGCAAGGGCGCGGATCTCTTAATTGCGCGTCGGGCCCAACGCACACTTAACAGACCTACGCTGCAGCAGAGTGCAACCCACTGGGACGTATATCCAAACAACGGGCGGCAAGCTACTGCGACGAGACTGCGGACTGCTCCCGCTTATAAAGGCAAAGTGACGTCACCGAAGCGGAAGGGGGGAGGTCGAAGGGGGGGGGGGTGTGTGACCTTGAACATGACCCAAATCGGGGGGGGGGTTACGTCAAGGGGGGGGGGTTACGTCAAGGGGGGGGGCTTCTCCCCGTGACGTCGGGGGGGGGGGGCTCCTCCCCGTGACGTCAAGGGGGGGGGTGTTGTCACGGTGGAAGGGGAACAGGATGTAGACCGGTCTTTAGCTTTCTACCCGTATATGGAAATGTCACGGTTACACTTGACGACCCGCTTTGCTCCGTCTGGTACCTCATTCCAGCTTCAACCATTGACTGGTACACTTCACAGCTCTCGCTCTCTCTTTTCTTACAAAATGACTTCGCCGATAACCAACGAGAAGCTGAAAAGGATTAAGGAATCCTTGAAGAAGACGGCTCCAAAGACAAGCGGATTTAAACAACCTTCTTCCCTCAGAATGAGGCTAAAGAGGGATTTTAAAAACCACCCTCTTTACTACAAACAAGGTTCTTCTGGTTCGACTTCTTCATCAACAACGGAACGACACTCTTCATCAACAATGGAACGACACTCTGCCACACGGGATCATCTGCACGTGTTGCAGAAGATGAAGACCTTGACGGAAGACGAATTGGTATCTCCCATTGAAGTTACCAAAACAAAATTCAGACATTTGAGAAGAAACTTCCCGTACAGAGCGGTGCTGAAGAACGGAAGCACCTACTACTTAACTGCCGGTGAAGTTCTCTTTGAGGTGGAATTGCCACGATCAATTCCGGCACCACCAGAAGTGTCATACAAGCAGACCTTGTCCTTGGTTAAAGAAGAGAGTAGAGTGAAGTGGACTGTAAAGTAAAATCCCTTACCATCCCACCCTCCCTCCACAAACGGTCCTTTTCAGGACCACCCTAAGCATTTCAAGTTAGGGACTTGGCCTGTACATAGGCAGGAGATTTTGTTAGTCTCCGGTTTGAGTACAGTCCACTTTGTGAAAATTTCTAAGTCCCAAGGTCCTTGAACTTGACCTTGACCTAAACATGACCCATGTTGGGGGGGGGTACAAAGTTTTTCCAAAGTATGTCATGTGGGTACTCAAATTACGCGAATTGATCAGACGAACAAGGAGGTGCAAACAGAATTTTGATCCACCCAAGGGTATAGCAGCAGAAGCGAAAAAAGTACAAAGTTTGTCCAAAGTATGTCATGTGGGTACTCAAATTACGCGAATTGATCAGACAAACAAGATGGTGCAAGCAGAATTCAGATACGATCAACGGTATAGCAGACATAGCGAAAAAAACAATGTTTTCAAGGTTACATACTAATAACTTCTTTATTATTGGGTTAAAGTACAGCGAGTGGGTACTCAAATTACGCGGAATAATCAGACGAACAAGATGGTGCAAACTGAATTCAGATCCGACCAACGGTATAGCAGAAATAGCGAAAAAAACCAATGTTTTCGAGGTTACATATTAATAACTTCTTTATTATTGAGTTAAAGTATAGCGAGTGGGTACTCAAATTACGCGGGTTAATTAGACGAACAAGATGGTGCGAATAGAATTCAGATCCGACTGAGAGTAGGGAAGAAATAGCGCGAAAACAACACTTTCAAGGCCTGACATAAATAAATACTTTGTTTATGGATTAAACTACGACAAGTTATTTATTGTTTACAGTATACCGAGGTAACGTTGTGGTGCGGGTAGGTCGGGTGGGTATCATACACGCTAGCGCTATATCATTATACTTTCAGCTCTTGCAGGATTAACATCTACCTATAGAGTTTGTGTTATTCTAAAGATGTCACAGTTTTACAGAAATATGACGAAGGTGTCCTTCAACAGTCCGCCTGCCACCCCCTTCTACTTCTCCGACTGTGAAGATAGAAGGTCTACGCTGTTAGTGGATTGTGAGCGATTTCGCCGTAGAATACTCCAGGCTGAAACATTCTTAGCAAGTTGTCTGCTACGCAAGATGCATCATATGAGTACATGCAATAAATTAGATCACAGTGACTGTTATGATTGCGCAAAAACAGTGTCGAGCAAGAATTGTTAATGTTTTCAGTTACGGAGCTCCGATCCTCACAGAGTCAGAGCTAGACCCTAACTAATGCATGTCCCGTAGTTATTGTGCGATGTGGAAACTTGGTGGGGGAAACTGGTGTGGTGGGGGGTAAAGGCGAGTGCCTATCCTACATGCTTGTATCACTTCAGTATACCTGCGGCTCTTGCATAGTTCACATGGATTCGCAAATACAAGGCACTACTGTTTCTTCCACATGTTCTTCTTTTAATATTGAGCAAGCTGACAATACAAATGATGAAATACAAGTACATGAAGTTTCTAGCACAATATCTTCTGATGCAGAAGCAATAATGTCATCCCTAATAGGGTTTGACTAATGATGGTGGATGTAGTAGCAACCATCTGCCTCGCACCAGCTGCCACCTGCCGCCTGCCATCTGCCGTCCGCCATCTGCTCCGCCCCACCACAATTTTACCCCCACCATTTTGTTTGATACCAAAACGCTAGCTAGCGAATAGTCAGTACACCTCCGGCTCTTGACCAGTGTACATCGAGCTCTCTGTTCAAATGTTCATCAAAATTAGGTGTATTCATTATGACTCTATTCATCTGGCGACTTTCCAAGACCTCGAGGTTTTTAATGAAGAGTTAAGACTTCTAATTGCGTCCGGCTACGATTTATCTTTGGAACTTTACGCATCAAAAAACAACATGGACTCTGCGCAGGAATCGAAGTATCTACCGTCTTTCATCAGAAAGCGAAGTGATGGCCGCAACTCGTCCGGATCAATAACATCGATGACGACGAACAACGGGGAACTATTGTAAACATAAATTATTGGAAACATAACTTATTGTAAATAAAAAGAAATGTAAACATTAAAGTAATAAATGAAATAGTACTACCTCGCACTCGTATCATTCGATTGCTTCATTCGATTTTTTCATTCGATATTTTTATCGAATTAAAACTATCGAATCACAATCGGATTTTACGCGTGCGAGGTAGTACTTTTTTTAAATTACCTCCCAGTGACCTTGAACTTTAACCTTTCCCTCATTACGTCACAAAACCGCCTACGTCACTGGCTGAGGCTCAGATGACGTGTTTAATGACTCAGCGCATCCGGTCACGTGACCGGATGACGTCACTTCCGCCCCAGCAGCCTCAAATGCACACTACTCACGAGAGTTGGCAGTCTGAAAGGTCACTTTGGCCTGTCCCATCCCACCCTTTCCTTTCCTGCTATATCCTATTCTTCCGGTAACCTGCGCAAAATTCCCGCTTGTGGAAGACATGCCTAGCAGCAAGCTGTGGTTACCTAATAACAACAACTAACAAGTTTTTTGTGTTGTTGAAGGGACGGATTCATAGATCCTCACATGTCAACCGAAGCTTATTGTGTATCAACTATGCTACAGACAGGTCAATACTCCATGAATTTCACACAAAAACAACCGACTGAGATAAGATTTTAATCCATGATCCAACTGTTACCCTACTGACAAGGCATATTAATGCAAAACATGTAGAATGAGTCTGCTAAATAGAGAGGTCTCGTAGAACAAACATGGTGGAATAGCGAGCTTGAATGATGTCCCGGGGCAGTGAACAGTTTTTTTCAACAAATTATTCTCATAATCATTTATTCAGATCTCCGATGAAACTATAACTGTTATTCACTTTGGAAAACTTTGGAAATCTGGGGAAAAAATTAAATTTTGCAAACAATTCACATTCTTATGCTATATATAAAATTGTGTACCTAATCTGCATGACGAATAAATATACTGAACATTTTGAGGCTGTATTTAACATGATCATACATATGAGAACTTAAGAAGGGACCGTGTCTAGTTTTCACCCTGTTACATTGTCCCCTTTTGAGATAGGTTACAACCTGTCGTGGTGACAACTTGAAGCTGGCGTGAAAGGGGACAACCTATCGGTAGCGTACCCATCAAGCTGTCACCTTTCAGTTTTAAGGTGACAAATTGACGGGGGGACAACTTGACGCGGACGTAAAAGGTGACGATCTGTCGGTAGCGTACACGACAGACTGCCACCTCTAGCTTGCTCGGCCGCGTCAAGTTGTCACCCCGTCAAGTTGACACCCCGTCAAGTTGTCTCCCCGTCAAGTTGTCACCTCCTTCAAGTGGACACTGAATGAGTAGGTTTAATAACATAATGCATTATACATTACACATTTAAAATGATACCTGTTTCAAGGAAGAGTGTTTTAAAGAATGTATATGCTCAAATATTATGCTGACAAAAAGGGATATTTTGGTAATGTTTCTGTAATCTCTCCATTGTATTGTATCAAGACACAAAATATAAACTTAACAATTGTTTAAGAAGTCCTAAAGCTTATAAATAAACACACGCCGTTTGTCTGCTATGATCTCTAAAGTAACACAATTTTGCTTAGAAACGAATTAAGAAGCCTGATTTTTTTATTTATAGTTAAATTATTCATCAAACTTGATTTATATATAATCTATTGAGTGTTAGCAACCTAAACAAACGTTTATGTAGATCTATAACTGCTTGAAATCTGAATTAGTTACGACATTTTTATCCTAATAATTATAACCGCAGGCATGTCCGCAGTGTTTTACGATTTGGAAGCAAAATTAGTGGTCATAAATGAAATCAATTTTATTTTTAATGTTTCTTTCGCTGACTATGTTTTGTTGTAATTCTTTGTTAAGTTTACTACTCTCCTACCATTTTCTAAAGAACAAATTATTTCTCATAGCAATGTACTAATGATTGTAAAATTGAAATACATGGTAAGTTATGTTAACTTTTGTAGTCGTTTCAAAATTTGTTAAGGAAAGTAAAAAATATAAGTGATTGTTTGCTCAATTATTGGCTATAAATCCTAATTATTGTAATGTGAAGTATAAATGTTTTTTTATTATTTTTTTAGCAAATTTCCTCTGTAGGAAAGAAACCATTACCGAGGGTTGCATCGTGGAAGTGTAAATATAGAGTATAGGGTACCGTTTTCAAACATATATTTTTTTATTGAAACTAATGTATTTTTACCTGTAGATTCCAGATATAAAACAATATTTAGTCGGAAACTCATATTTAACTGCACTAAACACTACTTGTTCCAATTTCCCAAATTTTACATGTGTTTCTATTGGAAACCAAATTTTTAGCGTCTTTGGTGACTGTTAACACGTTAGCGGCTATAAAAAGGGTCCAATTTAAATTTCATTTGGCACAGACATGTAACGTAGCATTTTTTGAATGAGTTCGATAACCAGACGGATTAAATTATCCAAAGGGGGTTTTAGGGAGATGTTGTACCTCATATATCTATATATAAGAATAAGAATTAGAAGAATAAGAATGATGTATATTTCCAAAAGAAGTTACAACACAATACACAACCGTTTTATAATACATTTTGTGTATCACCCAATGCCTATACATGAATGTACAATCATTTGTTTTAGAATAAATATTATTTTATTTAAAAATATAATACAAGATACTAAACAATACATAATAAACATAGCCAATCAAAAATTGCTTTTCCTCATTGACATGCAGATACATTAACCATTAACCAATATATGTTGTGAACGCGATAACTTTTGGAAAAAACATCCGATTTCGATGAAATTTGGCACACATATATTGAGAGCCATTCATAACTTTGAGTTCAAAAACCAGAAATATCGGACCAGGGGAAGGGGATGCTTGGGAGTTAACATTTTCCAAAATCCAGTTTATTGCACTTTTAACTTAAATTTCAAATTCACACAATTTTGGTTTTGTCCTTTTTATAGAGCTTAAAAAACAAATAATGTAGTATTTTGAATCATTAACCTAGGTTAAGTAGTTAGTTGCAGAGAAAATCCAAAAAAAGTATTCATAAAAGTTTCCACGATAATCTTACAGGAAAGAGGTTTTTAGCTTTTCCTCAGTTAATTTTACACATTTGTTGTTACCAAAAACTCAAGCTCTAAAAAACAATTATTTCAGTGTTTAAAATTGTGGTTCTAAGTCCAACAGTTTCAGAGGTATTCAAATTGCTAAACACAGTACGTTGTCCAATGTCTTCCGTATGGAGATTAAATAAAATTTGATATCCCGACTATTTATGAGTGTATATTGATGAAACTTGGTATGTGGGTTCATCTAGTTGTGGTGAATTGATATTTTCACAAACAAATATTTTGTTATTCAGTATCCTTGTAACAACAAACCTGCTTACTCATCCCTATTGTTATTCTTATGGAGAATAAGTAAAGTTTTATATCTCCCTTTATTATAAACATAAATTAATACAACTTGGTATGTAGCTTCACCTGGTTGAGTTATATTGACAAGTTCATAAAAATACAATCCTTATCTTCCTTATTGCAGCAAACCTACGTACTTAGCCCTAATGTTATTCTTATGGAGAACAAATCAAATTCTATGTATCGCTTATTTATTTATGCATTTGTACGAAACTTGGTAAGTGACTTTATGTGGTAGTGAGAAACATATACATGCATTGGAAATTCGCTAAGTACGCTGGTTTTCTGTGACGGGGTATTTTATTCTTATTTTAGAAAGCAAAAACGGTGCACTAGTTTGATATCCGCCCAAAACCAATTTGTTGTTGTTGTGTCTTTCAACGTCCGTGGCATTTTTTAATGTTTTTATAGGGAACGGTCTAAACTCTGGTCTTGTCACCATCCAAGTTTGACCTTCAAGTTGATCTTGGAAAGCATCATTAATTAATAGCCCAGTGAAAAATGGCAACTGGGTCCAGTTTTAAACCATCACAACAAAATGCTAGATTTTTGCCCAGGATCGAACCTGGTGACCTTCAGATTATAAAGTGAGCACTAATATTTATTTTATCTCTACCCCAGTTTCATAAGGCTTCTCAATCTGCTACGAATACTACAAAAAATGGTGTTGATTACTCTACTGATAACTATCGGTGTGATTCATTATAGACTTATGGATGTTTCGTTACTTGAACGCACAATCCTAAGATAAGAAATACTATATTTATTTAAACTGACTGACCACCCAAGACCGGTGATGAAAGACTACGTCAGAGGCTCTCGCGCACCTGTGTTACCCTTTTTGAGGAATTCAAGAACGGATTCGGATTCCTCACTCCGTCTGCATTCTTTTGACCACTTGCCTCAACAGATATTGCCCTTTGAAAACAAAAGTTTCACTAGACAGACCTTCCGAAAACCGCATTAGTGTTTTCCATATCTTTAACCCATTGGCTCACAACCCCGAGTATACTCGTGGCTGCCGAAAGTAGCCCGGACGTGCAACCCCGAGTATACTCGGGATAGCACTTTTTATAAAAAAAAAAAAAAAAATTATTTTAAAATTTTTTCTTTTTTGTTTATTTGTTGTTTTAACTTATTTTCATATTTTGTTTGAATGTATTTTTTATGCATATGCCCATCCTTGGGGAAACTTAGTCAAATTTAGGAAAAATATGATTTTGGAAAATATGTTATAACTAAGTCAAATATAAATGTATCACTAACATTTTTTATTTTCACGTAAAAAAATAAATAACCCACAAGTACATAATAGTTGTTGGGCTGAAACATTTTTTTTTGTTATTTACATGTAACTCCTTTTAAAATTTATGTTTTTTATAAACTATATATATATATATATATATATATATATATATATATATATATGATATATATATATATAATATTTACCATACATAAATGCTGTCAAAAGTATCTTCTTCTTGTAGATAATTTATTTCTCTAAAGATTAGTGCAAAAATTAAGTAAATTGAGCAATAATTGTTGCTATAGTGACAGTTTTAGTAAAAGTCTACATTTATGTAATTTTTCTTAGGAAACTGAACGGTTTGTCAGGTGGCAAATTTCAGGTAAGCCAATGGGTTAACACCCATGTGTTATGTTGTGAATTTGTGATGCTTTGTTGAACATCTTATAACCTATTCAGTTTTATCCACTGGACCTTTTGAAAAACACATTAGACGTTTCGGTTGAATTACCCTTTCTCGGGTTATTCCACTAGTACTTCTGAAAATACCTAAGGCTTTTTTATAAACTTCCTGGGTTCTTTGTAATTGTTTTAATCTTTAAAGAATCAAGAAACACTAAATTACTGCTTTCTATAAAATGATAATTATTCAACCTTTTTTATAATATCTTACTATTAAACGAACTAGTTCAAATAGTTATTTTAGGAGCTAGTCTAATGTCCGCGCAATTGTTACATTTTTACTTAAGTATCCCAAACGTTTTCGGCGCCCCTTGCAGGCGTAGGTACGGGGGGGGAGATCAAGGGGATATATCCCTCCCTTGAAACTTGGAAAAATAAAAATTTATATCCTCCTAAAATCAAGCTTATGCCTTCTGATTCAAAATAAATGCTGTTACTGAAACACAAAAAAATATGTGTGCAATATCTCCAAAATATCTTACTTCCTACAATAAATAGTAGCAAATAAACTGCACCGGCACACGGCACGGTATTTGCGCATTGCGTATTTGGGACGTGAGTCACCGAACAGTCTACCCTCACTCCCTAGTAGCCAGATCGTCAACTAGCGCACCTAACCGTGACCTTGACGTCTAGACAGTCTTAGTGAAGGGCTTAACTGCACATGTGTAATTTAATTAACTGCAGGGAGCCATAAATCTTCATGCTGATTTTCAGCATTCTATAACCACAAATATATGTAAGGCCCGTGTTATACGGACAGCAAAAACGCGACAGCTAAAACGCTGACGCTGAACATAAAAAACGGAGCTGTTATAAGAGCGTCAATTTTACGTCGCGTCGTCGACGTCAATGCTCATTGGTGAAGCTGTTATACGAGCAGAAAAAACTTCACGGCAGGCACCACAGATATAAGGTGGGTTGAGGAAGCAGATCTGCTGCATCAAATCTGCTCATATAACAGCGACTCGCGTCATTTCTGCCGCGTCTTTGCTGCCAGTTTACGCGTTGCCGACGCTGACGCTGAGTTTACAGGGTCTGACGCGATAGATGAAACGCTCGTATAACTTGCACACAGGGAAGTCAATTGCCCGGTAGGCTTGGCAACTACGTGACCAAAAATCTGTCGCGTTTTTGCTGTCTGTATAACATGGGCCTAAAAGTCAACGATATTTCCTGACCAAATAAAGCCAAAGAGTAACAAATAATAGAGGTTAGAGTGAACAGGGAAATAAGGGTTTAGCTTATTTGGCAATCGTTGCATGACGATGAAGTTGCAAACGTAAATCCATTTTCGTTCACAGATAGGATTTCAACACAAAATTTGTGCTATTCAATGCATTTTTGGGAACAATTTCAAAAGGGGGAGATTTTTAATTTTTCAAGGAAATTCCCCGGAGCTATATTTTATCTTAAAACTCCGGTAATCTCTTGGGAAATCTGGTGACTTGGCAACTCTAGTTTAACGATTACTTTCCAGCATTCCAGTACTGATTACCACTGATACAAGTACATTTTAGTCATGTTACAAATACTGATTACTTTGTATCAATGGTTTATGTCTTGCATGTGTAGGCCTATATCAATAATTAAGAATGTAAGGAACACGTCAATGATGTCTTCAACTTTGTATACCGGTATCCGCGCTAGTCACGAACACAGTTTTTATTTTTTATTCCCTAATGAGATATCCCCCCTTGACAAAGGTCTATCTAAGCCCCTGGCCCCTTGAGTGCTTCTGTGGGTGCCGTGCATGCCATGCATATAGACCAGACTTTTTACAGTCAGTGTATTGATATATAAAGTTTCATTATTCTTATCTTCTATCTATGTTATTTCGTTCATAAAATATAAAAGTGGAGGCTGTGACTTTAGGGACACACGGTATAGTTTAATGCAGGTGATAAAACCAAATTTATCGCTTTTTACATGTGATTATATGGTTTGAGATGAAATTAAAGCAGGATCAAAATTAGAGCGCTACGAGTAGCCTACTAGTGACACTGGAATGATAGCTGGGATATAAGGGCGCATATCTTTTCAATTAGCGTTAACTGTAGCACTACTTTCTTGAAAAGTAGTATGTACCTTTTTATAGAAATAGATTTCTGTAAACAATTTTTTACTAGCTTTGTTTCTACTTTTAAATATTGATTGTAATAGTTATTATTCACAAAGCGTCTCAAATATGCAATTTTTATATACTCAAAACTTTATTTGTGCTTGAAAATACAACGGTTATGTACAGCTAACTGTGCTATTAATAATTTTAACTGTAACCAATATAGCGTTAAATCATTGAGTAGTATATTCAATGGTTAAAAGTTTGGTTTTTAACAATTTTCGTCTATAGCCGCGTCCGCACTGGCCGAACTTTAGCTCCCGAACTCGTCCGCATACAATAAATGAAAAAACCAAACCAATAAAAAACATCTTTATATATAATTCTGTAAGCAAAATTTTGAAGTAATAATTGTGAGAGTTTGGCAAATAGCAGGATAATGGGAGAGGGCTCAAATTAAAGATATTGATCCCAGAGACTCGAGAAAAATAGCAGTATTTCTAAAAAGGCCAGTTGTTGACAACGTGCACCGGTAAAAGTGAGGTTAACCCGAAGGCCTAAAATCTTAAACCATGGTTTATGTTTTAAATGTATGTTTTAAGTTTGTGTTAAGTGTTTTAAGTGTCATGTACGCCAATTTTATGTATCTACATTATCAACGAGATCCCCTGGATGAATACTTCAGATAAACTTGGTCTCCTGGATTTCTAACTGAGGATGGATCTTCGGCTCCGAAATCGATTTTAGAATAGAAAAGAAAACGATTGCTAAGATAAGACAGTAAAATATATTTCTAAAATGTTACCAGCAAACGAGAAAGAACGTAAAACATCCCCCATAAGAAAAGCATTAGGGTTTAAATCGTCTGATTTGTTTACATTAAAACATGTGATTAAGTATCTACTTTGTTTACCAACTGACATGTGTTCCTAATTGTATTGTTTTATTTTTCTCAGCATATAGAGTAAACATTATCTGATGAGGCAGAGTATTGGAGCCAGGTAGGGGCTATGGCCCCTTCAAGCCACTAGTTTCATTTTAATTTTGAATCGTCTGCCTCTTTTACTAAAACTCAAGATAAGTAAACCTGAAGGATTGTTATCACAGGAAGTTTTCCCAACCTTTATCAAAGACATCAGTGTACACAATGTACATGCAGTGTACCTTATCTGCAAGATGGCTTGATTAATTTACTTTAGTAAGTTTAGGAATACAGGCTAAAACCTTCTACATTGTTACTCCAACCTCACTGGCCAGTTGTTGAGTACTAATTTGAGGATTGATTTCAACCATATTATGCAGAACTAATTCCTCCATAAAACAAAACTCAATAAAATAACAGCAATAATTAATAATAGCGAGGTTTTTCCTAGTTATATATCCGTCCACCAATTTAAATTACAATTTTTTAATCAAAAATTGTCAGAAAACAATAAATAACACCGAAAGTAAAAGTAAATTAACTAATTAATGATTACAGTTATAACAAATTTACATGCAGCACGCTGAAGTATTTAGGATTTTCCAAAGTCAAAACATTAACAAATAATTTATATTTTTACATTAAAGTCCACTTATACAAATGTTCGAGAAAATTCAGCAAACTTAATTTTGTGCTGTTCTGACACACCTGGTTTTATTAAACTTTGATTATATTATCGTAATTTTGTGAATTATGACGTTTGTTGGAGGTTCAGTAGGTTGTAAAATTAAAGGCTGAAATAACTTAATTCAGATTTATTTTTTGATTTATTTGGACTTTACCTATCGCTTCTAGTGTTTAAAACTACACTACGTTTCGGGAGGTAAGGAAACTCCTCCCGTTATCAAGTGAACCCTACTTACATCTAAATATCAAACTCTTACACCTAACTAACCTACATTTTTTTTGGATTTTTTTGATTTTTCTTTTACATTCTAATTTACACTAACACAAAGATAACAAAAAATCAAATACAATACACTAACACAAAATTTATATCACACCTAACTAACCTACATTTTTTTAAATATTTTTCTTTACAATTTAATTTGACTCACAGAAAGATAACAAATATATATACAAAAAATCGAATACAATACACTAACACAACATTTATATATACGAACAAATGAAAAACTGACAATACATTACCTGTTCTGCATCGTGGCCTCCAAGCTGACGGGCAAACACGGGAAACGGGCTCACGTCCATCCACAACCAAATCGCACACTAGACTAGTGGCTAGCGGCAGTGGAGGGGGGAGAGCCGTTACCCCCACCTACCGACAGGGGCACGTGACGACACAGCTGTGGCTACCCACCGTCTTTGTCGACGGGAACATGACACGGAAACCAAAAACTGCACGATTCCTCCTAGAATGCTACACGGGCACCAGTACGATATTCTCATAGAGATTACCGCATGCCTCCAAGGTGAGCATTGGGAACTGAGCATTGTAGAAATCGTAAAAGACATGCAAATTTCAGACGAGGACATGTTAGTTAGTTTTGATGTTGAAAGTCTTTTCACTAATATCCCCGTAAACCAAACACTAGAAATCATTGAAAAACGGTTACTCAATGACCAAAACTTAAACACAAGAACCAAAATCCCAGTAAATGTAATTATGGATTTGCTTAAATTATGTACTGAGTCAAATTATTTTGAATTGGAGGGCCAAATATTCCGCCAGGATGAGGGAATGGCAATGGGATCGCCTTTGTCACCAATATTTGCCAACATATTTATGGAAGAATTCGAACAGAAAGCTATTGCGTCTGCTTGTTTTCAACCGAAAGTGTGGCTGAGGTACGTTGACGATGTCTTTGCAGTCTGGAATCATGGCGATAAAAAGTTAGACGAGTTTACTAAGCATTTAAATAAAGTTTCACCAACAATTAAACTCACAACAGAAAAAGAACAAGACAAAAAACTAGCATTTTTGGATGTAAATGTAGTTAAAGATGGAAACGCCCTTAAAACAGAAATTTTTAGAAAGAAAACACACACAGGTCGATACCTCAATTACAAATCAAACCACTGTGAATCAGTCAAAGAATCAGTAGCTTATTCTCTTTTCGACAGGGCCAAATCAGTTTGTTGTGAAAAGAAAACTTTAGACGCGGAGCACAATAAAATTTCACAAGAGTTACAAAAGAATGGTTATCCTCAAAAAATAATTAGCAGATGCAAAAAGGAAAGGGGGACAAAGCCAAACACTGTTCCAAATGTGGATAAACCAACAGCTTTCATAAGCATCCCATATGTCCCAAAACTGTCGGAAAAAATAAGGCGAGTTGCCAGAAAATATAAGATCTTAACAGCTTTTAAATCGTCAAACACTCTGAGACAGCAACTAACTAAAGTAAAACCGAAAAATGAAGAACAAGCCTCAAAAAACTGTATCTACAGCATCAAATGTGAATGTGAGGGTGAATATATAGGGGAAACTAAAAGGCCGCTAAAAGTTCGTATAAACAAACATAAAAGAAACACAAAAAATGGCGAAACAGTAAAATCTAAATTGGCAAAACACGCCTGGGAAAATGATCATAAATTTAGTTGGGAAGAGGCAAAAATTATACATCATGAGTCTCACTATTATAAAAGAAAGTTTGTTGAAGGGGCATTAATTAAATTACATGAAAATCCAATAAGTCAGAGTAGTATTGATGTCAGGCCACTATGGATTCCCTTAATTAAAAACCATTTCAGTCAAAAATCACCCCGCAAACACACGCCAGTTCCTTGTGTTACAGTTGCTCCTGCGTCTAGAGTCCATCCAATGCGGCTACGACACATGCGTCCGTGATCGCCCTTGGAGGAAACACGGCCACCTGATTGCATGACCAGTTCCCAATACTCACCTTGGAGGCATGCGGTAATCTCTATGAGAATATCGTACTGGTGCCCGTGTAGCATTCTAGGAGGAATCGTGCAGTTTTTGGTTTCCGTGTCATGTTCCCGTCGACAAAGACGGTGGGTAGCCACAGCTGTGTCGTCACGTGCCCCTGTCGGTAGGTGGGGGTAACGGCTCTCCCCCCTCCACTGCCGCTAGCCACTAGTCTAGTGTGCGATTTGGTTGTGGATGGACGTGAGCCCGTTTCCCGTGTTTGCCCGTCAGCTTGGAGGCCACGATGCAGAACAGGTAATGTATTGTCAGTTTTTCATTTGTTCGTATATATAAATGTTGTGTTAGTGTATTGTATTCGATTTTTTGTATATATATTTGTTATCTTTCTGTGAGTCAAATTAAATTGTAAAGAAAAATATTTAAAAAAATGTAGGTTAGTTAGGTGTGATATAAATTTTGTGTTAGTGTATTGTATTTGATTTTTTGTTATCTTTGTGTTAGTGTAAATTAGAATGTAAAAGAAAAATCAAAAAAATCCAAAAAAAAATGTAGGTTAGTTAGGTGTAAGAGTTTGATATTTAGATGTAAGTAGGGTTCACTTGATAACGGGAGGAGTTTCCTTACCTCCCGAAACGTAGTGTAGTTTTAAACACTAGAAGCGATAGGTAAAGTCCAAATAAATCAAAAAATAAATTCAAATCCATCGCTATTATGAGTTTCAAAAATACAGTTAATTCAGATATCTCAGACAACATTTTATTTCCTTCACTCAAGACAACAAAAACAAAACTCAATAATTAAATTAAATCACAGCTGTGCTTTTACTCATACAGTGAAAACATAACTTTATAACATTTCCTTCCCATCAATATAAAGTTCTCTAAGATGTATAAAATTGGTATTGAAATTGAATAGTGAATATCTTGACATTTTAAATATCAAATCTGACAGGTGTTCTTCTTTGTCGATTAGAGTGTCGAAGAGACCTAGATTCACAGTTTTGAGTTTCTTTTTCATTTTTGTTATCTTCAGTACTAGGTTTCTCATTAGGTGCTTCTTTTACCGTTGAATGCCCCATATCTTCATTATCTTCATTTGAGGTTGGTCTATGATTTTTGCGCAAGTGATCAGTATGGGTAAATCTCAATCGACCTTCAACTTTGACCAAATATGTTACTGGACTCACGATTTTGGTGATGATTCCTGGCAACCAGTAGATGTTTTCATTTTGTACAACCAATCTTTTGCAAAGCACGTAATGTTCCTTTTCCTTTGATAAAACATGTCGAAGAAGAATTAGATAACCTACAGAAAAATGGGGTTATATACCCTGTTTCTCGTTCAGATCGGTCTAGTCCAATTGTTGTGGTCTCAAAAGGTAAAGGCAAGGTGAGAATTTGTGGTGATTTTCAGGAGACAATCAACCCTTGCTTGAGAACAGACCACTACCCTCTCCCTGTACCAGATGAAATTTTTCCCAGATTTCAGGAGCTAAATTGTTTACTAAGCTAGATTCGGCTGCAGCTCACAATCAGTTGAAGATTAATAAATCTTCCCAAGAGTTCTTTACCATTAATACCCACAAAGGACTTTTTAGGTATGCTAGACTTCCATTCGGAATAACGAGTGCAGGAGCTCTATTTCAGTCCAAAATGGATCAGATTTTACACGGTATTCCAAACACCTTTTGCTATTTAGATGATATACTCAATGTAAGCCAAAGCAAAGATGAAATGAATAAATTGGTTGAGATGGTATTGAGTAGACTAGCCGAATATGGTGTAAAAGTTAATGAAGACAAATGTGAGTTCTTTAGGCCTAGTTTAAAATTCTTGGGACACTACCTAGATTGCCATGGTATACATCCATCTGAGAAACTAACTAAAGCCATTATTGATTAGCCGAGTACAGGAAATGTTTTGAAATTGAAATCTTATCTAGGGCTGATTAATTACTATGGGAAGTTTTTACCTAATCTCTCAACCGACTATAACCTAATGCTTACCTAATGCTTTTACCTAATGCTTCACCGACTATATAATTTATTAAATAAAGGTGTTAAATGGTACTGGTCAGAGAAATGTGAGCTGGCTTTAAAAAAAGTAAAGAGCTTCTTTTAGAAAATAATATCTTGATGCCGTATGATCCAAATGTTGAAATTGTTATAACAGCGGTCAGTTCTTATGGTCTATGTGTAATGTTACACATATTACCAGATGGAAAGGAAAGGCCAATTCCTTTCGCATCTCGAACTCTTAATAAATGTGAAATTAAGTATGCTCAGATTGAAAAATAAGCACTTGCTCTAATTTTTGCTGTTAAGAAATTCCTCATATTTTTGTATAGTAAAAAATGTACTTTGGTCACTGACCACCGTTTACTAACTTTCTTATTAGGGCCTACAAAAGGCATACCAACACTTGCAGGTGCTAGAATACATTTTCTTAATTTATTTACAGCTGAATTTATTTTCTTAATTCAACCAAATACTGGTTTGAGTTGTTTTGTTTTACACACCAGTGATAGTACTGTATTTAACTACCTTAACACAAATTTAAGATTTGAACCACTATAAAAGCAATTTTTAACGTGATCATAAAAACTATTATGGTGTTACGTAACCTATATATCGACAGATATGATAGATATCTATAATCTAGAGAAATGTTGCTACAATTTTTTAATCTCACACAAATTGAAAACATTGTCTCTATTCACAGGCGGAGGCGTGAAAAGCTGCTCGTAATATGACACTGGCACACAGGTCTTATATATATATTTTGACTTTACAGTAAAACCTTACTGTTAATACATGGATAGACAGTGTGATAGAAAATTGGTATTGTAAATTATCTAGTTCCAAACTTATAAAATAGTGATCAGTAACGGTTTTTTATATGTAATTTGTGTATGAAAATGTAGATCTATCGTTAAAGCCTAAAAATATGCTTTATAAAATCCATACAGTAACTATTGAAATTAGCCTGATACTACAAACACAATCTTGGTGAGCTAAACCCCCAAATATTTAAGTACATGGGATTTAGTTTAGTGACCACCGAACACATCAATTAAGTTGTCAACACTCATTCAGTACCCATTTAAAGGAGGTGGCAACTAGACGAGGTGATAACTTGACAGGGTGACAACTTGACGTGTTGACAACTTTTTTCAGGGTGACAACTTGACAGAGTGACAACTTGACAGGGTGACAACTTGACGCGGACGTGAAAGATGAAGATCTGTCGGTAGCGTACACGACAGATCGTCACCTCAGAGCTAGGAAGGTGACAACTTGACGCCTATCACCAAAATGATGACAACTTGACATGGTGACAACTAGACGGCGACCCCTTAGGAACAGTTCTAAGTACGTCCTACGTTTAGCACGTTACCTGTGTTCTTACAACTACAGGATGTAATAAAATACTTCTTTAATTTACATTTACAAATATATTTACACTTATACTGTACTCACATACACTGCAGTAAATATTTATGAAAATGATACAAGGTTATCAGTTAATCTTTCACACTGGTCATCATCAGGCTCAATGAGAGGTTGACAAAGTCTCCAAGGAAAATCAGAATCAGTTCCTCTTTGTGTCATTACTTCGGGGTACAAAGGAGTACCTCTAAAGGTGAGGGAGGGTTGAGGTGAGGTTGAGGGTGAGTGTGAGGGTGGGGTGAGGGTATTTGACCCTCTTGTACAGGAGGAGTAGGGATACTCTCTTAAGGGCCCTGTGACACTCACCGACAAGCTGTGTGTTGAACAGCAGCCAGGAGTGGAGGTGCTGAGCCACCCTGAAGCTGATGAAGTCCTCGGCAGGAGTGAGCCAGACCTTGGGCGTGGTAGAGGTGTAGTTGGGGCGGAGGCCCGAGCTGTAAGTCAGAGGAACCCACCACAGGGGCCCTCCCCTCCCGTCTCCCCCTTCAATCAGGAACCTTTCCTGTAAGATTATCATTCTTTTTTTTAGTGGAACTTGGATAATTTAATCCCCAAGGAACCAGTGAACAAAATTTTAATCATCCCAAAACTTGATTTATCAAAAAATTAGAACCATCCAAAAATTTGAATTACAAAAGTTGTTAAAAAGGCTTAACACCTTCATAATTCACATTTTTAGAGAAAAGGTGTGACGGCCCAAAATCTCTAGACTGATAAAAACCATTACGACACTGTAATTAAATAATTACAGTTTACCGTTCCTAATAATTAAATTTCTATTGACACTAAAATCTATAATTAGAAAGAGGAACGGTGCTCTTAACATTATTTTCATTATTTAATTTATTATTTCATTATACGGATTTGTCTGGTACAAAGTATAAAATCAACCATCAGAAGCTAGAATATTTACTCCAAGCTGATCTCGACTATCAGATGCTCTCACGGGCCTGGCCGGACGTTGATATCAACAGGAATGTGCGGCGTCAGCAACTTGACGCTCATCATTGGCCTTAAGTGCACGATTCCTGTGCCTCTTAGTTTGAGTAATGGCGTGAGTGATCATCGGGGGCAGCACTGAACAGAGGAGTGTTCCCATGACGTCACGTGCTAAACTGTTTCTGATTGGCTGGCTTGGTTAGTATCGGAAGGGAAGACGGAGGCCTCGCACCAGTCCCTAGGAAGTCACGATGTAATTAACACGCGTCGTGCCGCCTCTCCCTGTTAAATTATTAATTGGTGTTTTTTACTAAATTTAATGTAACCTTAATTATTGTATTTTGACTGCGGATATAACTATTGTTAACGACGTATAAATTGGTTTTAGATCAGTTGTTGTAAAGTTGTAAAGTTGATTGTGTGAATTAACAGAATTTAATAAATAACAATTTTGTTTCCCAACCGGCATTTTTATTATTTGAACTCCCGAAATCGGCCAGGGGCTTACAAAGGCTTCATTAAAAAAGTTAGTTATATGTAAATTAACTTTTTACACTATTCTAAAATCTTGATAGAATTATTCTAGAACTATGGTATGATACAGAATCATTACAAATTGGACGGGGTCCATTGGGTTTGGTTATGAGGAAAAACCACTGTACATTTAAGGATTATCAAATAGTCAGAATATTTACAAGTCTGGGGTTTGGATAGCGTCATCATTGCTTCATGCGTGCGCATGCATACACATACATAAAAAAAACTAGAAGTAATATGTATATAAATTAAATTATATATGAACACAGTTCGGTAGTAGTTTAAACAATACATTAAAGAATGAGTTGTCCAGAAACAAGGTTAAACTATCTTTAAAAACCTCAAAAAAGCTTTCATCCTTTCTTAAAGACAAAAAAAATCTCCAAACAAATCAAACTGAATCGACAGGCGTATCTAACCTCAATTGACAGCTGCCCGAGTTTTTATATAGGCCAAACATCACACTCCTTTAAAACACGTTTTTAAGAACACCTTTCAAAGAAATTTGTTCATAAACACAACTCTGCATATGGCTAAAGCCCCCCCCCCCCCATTCAAGCGTTGGTAAGAATTTAGAGATTTTACATTTCCATAGAACGAGAGGTAGACAATTTTGTGAAATGTAACAATGATTTACTAAATGTTAGTAATATATCTTGTTTTGATTTTGGAAAATAAAACACAGGTTTATTATTATTATAAATGAAAAAGCATCGTTTGAATCAAACATTTTGTATGAAACAGCTGTGGGCATTGAGAAAGTGATAACAAGATGAAAAGGACCTGATAAGAACCACAAGAGGGGGAGAGGGGAAACTCGTGGACACGTTGGTGGCATCAGTCTAGACCTGCACCTGTACCAGCCGCGCTGTAAAATAAAAGTTTGTTGTGTGGCCATAATCATATTTTTGTGTATGTTCGTCTGTCCATCATGTATTTTTGTGTAATTATTCATTTAAGACTTTTTGACGACCTCATCAAAGAGAAATTTGACGCCCTAGCTTGATAATGACCCCCTAGTTGGGCTGAAAACGGTCGCCTACATACATCAATGTATGGATCACTCGTGAATTATAAGGTAATTAATTAACCTCTTGAATATTGCAATCAGTTATCTGGAGGCAAAATAAAAATAAAGTTACAATGTATAATGGCCAAATACAGTTTTTTGTTACAAAAAACTCAACTGCCCGTCGCCGCAGGCCAATAGGCCTGTGCGGCAATCTAAAGACAGCGAGGCACCGTTGACGGAAATAGTCACATGGGCAAGCCAGTGGTGACCACTCGTGAAAAAGTATCACATCAGTCAGCCGGGATCGAATCTACGCTTGACCATGGCTGACTTGTGAGGCCAGCACTCTGCCTCCAAGCTACCATATCCGGTAAACATATTGTATGTATGGAATAAGTATATATGGAGTGATTTACAGCCAAAATTTGAAAATATTCTTATGTTGCAAAAGAAGGCTATAAAAAAATGTTAACAATGTAAAAACTGATGTATCTGTAAAACATCATTTTGTTGAGCTAAATATCTTAACCGTTCATAGTCCCTACCTACTTGAGTGTATTATGCATTACAAGATACACATTGACCAATTCAAGAGTAACAATGATTACCACTCATATAATACAATAAATAAGTAGTAAAATATTACCATAACATAGATTAGAATGTTTCTCCAAAAAACCTCATATGCTGGAGTAAAATTGTTAAATGACCCAAAGGAAATAAAAGACATTAAAGACAGTGGTAAATTCAAAGTTATAGACAGAATTCCTGATACAGAAAGTGCTGTACTTTTTTCATGGACAATTTTGCAAACAAACAGTAATTAAGTATTATTTAGAAAACAATCACTATTTATGTTCTGATACTATTTACTCTAGTAAGAATGTTACTTACTGAATGCCTGAAGGTGTCAAATTTTCAAAATGTAGCGGGATGCATTTTGATCTAATTACAGATCATCTTCAGCCGCTGTTTTCTTATATTTATGTTTATTCCATCACTGATGGTCGTCACACGGGTGTCCCCGACACATAAAACACACACACGAACACATAGTACGAAACATTTACATTAAAAACCCGGTACCGGTACAGCTTTCCGCACCGCACTTTACCGATCGGTGAACGTAGGCCTACTGCGGGCTTGCTTCTAAGACAGGATTGGGAATGTCCTAATCAGCTGATTGATGCGGGTGGCACTGAACTGGAGTTTTGCTATCAATATCCTCTAACAGCCTGAACGTGATTTTGTCTCTGTACTCCTCTTTTTTAATTAATAGCACATTTTTACCACACTGATTTGCATAATTGTAGATAAAATATTCCTGCCAAATTTTAGCTTTGTTTTTGTTGTTACATATTTTCAAAACTTTTACAGATTCGTTAAATTCAATTTTATGCTCCTTGTTTTCCTTTAAATGCTGGGCAACTTTGGATGTCGGATGGTTTGGTTTACAGCATTGTGTTCTTTAAAACGGTCCGAAAAAGTTCTGTTTGTAGAGCCGATGTATTTCATGTTACATTAAGCCCCTTTATTACATTCAATGAGATAAACACCTTTGGAATATCTTTGATCTTAATCAGAGAATTTTTATCCGTAGGAAATATACTGTTAATTTTACATCCAAGTTGTACTTGATTTTTTTTTTAATACATTCCCAATTATTTCCGTGTATTTATTTGTGTAGCCAAAAGTTTGTTAATGTAAATGTTTTGTACTATGTGTTCGTGTGTGTGTTTTATGTGTCAGGGACACCTGTGTGATGACCATCAGTGATGGAATAATCATAAATGTAAGAAAACAGCGGCTGAAGATGATCTGTAATTAGATCAAAATGCATCCCGCTACATTTTGAAAATTTGACACCTTCAGGCATTCAGTAAGTAACACTCTTACTAGAGTAAATATTATCAGGTGTCAAGGCTGTTAAAATAAAAATAAGTACTGATACTATTTATTGTACATTTGTGCAAGAGACAAATAAAGACATTTTGATTTGATTTGATTTGATTTGATCATGTGTAGAGTCACCTGTCTGGCAGTCACCCGGCCATCTGAGTGGTTCACCTGGATGGTGACCACAGGGTAGCCAGCTTGATCTGTCCAGGAGTTCATGATGGTCTCCATGGTAGCAGGGAGATCTGCGGCGTAGCGGTCGTAAATGGTCCACAGTTCTTTGGGGTTCACGGTATCGTATTTCCTGTTCAACATAGTACCTAAAGCTAAAAATAAGTCTTAAAGAATCGTGCAAAGATATGTCGGTTCTGATTCCCGGTTCCCAGTTTTGTTGGCTCCTGGGGAAATAAATGGAACCGAGAAATTATGAATGATTCTTGATTGTGGTTTCATTAACACTAAAAGACTGGATTTTATTGGCAGTAAACAAATGGACCGCATAACTTTGCCCAAAATGAAAATGGAAAATATGTTATATAATAATAAGTGCTCAGAGCTACGAACTGAGAACCTACACCAATCAGGAACTGGGCAAGAGTAAATTAAAACACATACTCACACACACATCCATAGTTAAAATAAACAATGAAATCAGCAACTAAAAAAATACAGGTAATACATAATAAGAAATTCAACAGTATTAACTTTGATCTTGATTATCACAGATCAAATCTCTTTACAAAACAGCTGACTTATCATGAAAAAAAATTATATATATATATATATATATCTCGACTAATTTACGTAAAATAATAAAAATATAACATCAATTAATTTCAGAATTAGCTTTGTATCCATGGGTACAAAGGGTTTGGAAACAAAATAATTAAATTATAACAAGTTCGCACGCAGCACGCTGACGTGAGGGAAGTGAATTTCCACATATAAAACTTTTAAAACTCAAAACTAGTGTAAAAACATACATTTATTTCAATAAAATTGGAATAAATGTATGTTTTTACACAGTTTTTGAGTTTTAAAAGTTTTGTATGTGGAAATTCACTTCCCTCACGTCAGCGTGCTGCGTGCGAACTTGTTATAATTTAATTATTTTGTTTCCAAACCCTTTGTACCCATGGATACAAAGCTAATTCTGAAATTAATTGATGTTATATTTTTATTATTTTACGTAAATTAGTCGAGATATATATATATATATATATATATATATATATATATATATAATTTTATATATAAATGCATTTATATATAAATGCAATTGATTTTTTGGCTGTTCTGATGCTCCTGGTTTTAATTACCTGCAATGCTAGGAATACAATTTTGCGCATTATAAGGTTAGGAGAAGGTCCAGTCAGGCTTTAAAGTAGGCGCCAGGTTGCTGGGGATGATACAAATACACCAACAGATTAATAACATGCTTTCTAATATAAAAAAACCCCATAAGACAATGTACTGTGTTTAGCCGATATACATTTTCTTTAAAAACTCGGTAAATATTTATGCTAGAATGACAATAGAGGGCTTAAAATTTTTGCTTCACTAATTTCCATCTTAATACATGCATTACATTTACGTCCGGGGCTTGTCTGACCCTTTTTGGGCTCAAAAACTCAAAATTTGAAAGAATAATCCCCAAACAAGGGGTTTAGAGTTTTTCGATTGTTTTGCCCACCAACTTGTCCAACTGATTATAGAAAGGAACGTCCCTACCAAATTTTAAGTAAATCGGACAAAAAATGTGACCGCTAGAGTGCATACACATATATATACATAAACAAACACAGTTTTATTTATTTTCTGTAATTAGTTTTTATGCATTGAGCCCATGCTTAATTTCAGTGTTTATGTGAGAAAATAAGGCACGTAAAATATTTAATTTTGTATTTATTTTTATTTTTGTATACACATAGGTTGTCTGAGACAATTGTGTTTATTATATTTCGATCATTTCTGTTCGCTTACTTTACTTTATGTTATTTTAATTTAAGTGATGGAACCTCATAACAGGCATTGCCTTAAGAGGCCCTATTATTTTCTCATTATTTTATTTTTATTTTTATGTCAGCCTGACAAGTAAAATGGACATTTATTATTTATTTAAGTTACAAACAAGCTGTGTAGTTAAAAATAAAGTTACAACTATGTATTTTCGTTATGTATCATGAGAAAATAAAAATATTCTATTCTATTCTATTCTATTCTATATATAAATATAATTTTGAACGACCCCCCAAAACATGTTCAGGGGGTCACGTTAAGAACTTCTATGGTGGTCTCGGGCTTAAGTTTCACCATGCAGGTCATGCTAATAGTTCACTTTTCCATAGGAAATTCACTAACAAGTACGAGGATAACACAAAGTAAAGCATGTTTGCACATTGCGCCGAGCACAGCTCCCCCACCACCTCGATTGTGTGTGTGACAGTCCACTCACTTCCCTACCAAGTATGAGCCGAGTATCACTGCCGAGTATGAGCCGAGTTTGGAATAAGAAAAAATTCACTTAATTGGCTGAATTCATACCTTTGCAATAGGAAACAGTATGTTGAAACAATTTACTTTAATAAAAATAATATGAAAATTTCTCAGCAATCTAAAATTAGAACTTAGATACATGGGGTACCACAGGGGTCTGTCTTAGGCCCTCTGTTATTTATCTGCTACAAAGGAAATCTCCCAAAACTGACCAACAATAGCCAATTATATCTTTATGCAGGTGATACCAATCTTAAAATATCCGCTTCTTCTGAAAATGATGTAGAATTGGTATCAAAAGCTGATTTAACTCTTTTGTCAAAATATTTTAATGATGAGCAACTGTTATTTAATCCTGATAAAACCAATTTTGTTACATTTAGAACTCACCAAACAAAATTCCCAATCAAACCATCAATTGGAATTAATAACAGATCCATCACTAGATTGCGTAAAATTCTTAGGATTAGAAATAGACAAAAATCTTTCATGGAATTCACATCCTGGAAAAGTAGCTTCTAGAATCTCTTCCGGATTATTTGCTTTATCAAGATTGAAAAAAATTTGTAACTTTGAGTCTTTAAAAGCAGTGTATCATTCTTACATTCATTCAATTATCTCTTTTGATATATCTCTTTATGGAGCAAAATCTACAAATAATTTAAATTATATTCTAAAGTTACAGAAAAAAGCAATCAGAATGATTCTTAATCTTAAACCAAAGACATCAGTAAAAGAATACTTTGTTTCATTAAAAATAATGACAGTTTATGGGCTCTATGTCTATGAAACTATTCTGTCAGTAAAGGTCAAATTTGTTAGACTTAGTTTGGGATAACCATAATTATAATACCAGAAGTAGAGGGGAAATTGCCCTGAATCTTCACAGATTAGAACTGTACTCCAAGAAGCCAAAATATATAGGGTCGAAATTCTATAACAAACTCCCAAAATATATAAGATCTACAGTTTGTCTTTGAGAATTTAAGAAAAAACTCAAAATATTTCCCATCAACAAAGATTTATACTCTTTAGAGGAACTATAGTCTTAATGGCATACAACCTTGATGTAACCAAACTTGTATTAAAATAAGTAACTAAATTACATTTATAATTTGACACCATTCTTGTATATTTTTGAAGTGTACATAATTGAATAAAAATGTTTTAAGTTGAATTGAATTGAATTGCTGAGCGATCACGTGTTTTGTTTTGACAGCAGTTCAAAATGGCGGTGTCAATCGAAAATCCCGCCAAATTTGAGATCTGTAGTGTTATCGGTTTCTGAATGAGCAAAACGTCCGGCCTATGAATTGTCTAGACAAACACCAAAGAAGTGAAAGTGTAATAGATGAGTCTCCAGGGAGGAAATTGTGTATCAAGTTTAATGAAGGGGATTAACGAAGTTCACAACAAGAATCAGATTGGCAGGCAATCGCTCGTTACACATCTGATGAGAATGAAAGAATTGAGGGAAGATTTAGGAAAACAGGCAGAGGTGAGAGCATATCCGAAAAGCCGGTTCGGTTTCGGATCGGGTATCCGAATCCGATCCGAAGGCTTTATCGATATCCGATAAGGTCTAGTACATATCCGACTTATTCGGATAGACTGAATATCTGGGGCTAAGAAGGTAGAAACGAAACAATACATATGTTTGGACCATTAATAAACGTTTTGACCCTTGACGTCGTTCAAGGTAACATATGACACAATTCCTGTCGCTTTGAATGTTTTCGGTACGTAACTCGTATCAATTCATCGATACAATATTTGTGTAATCATGTATCGTATCGCGATACACGGCCAGATCGTACATCATTTTAGCAAACAGAATGATTACGGTTTATAAAGAGAAATGTGTGATAGCGAGCGTTTTTGATAGTAAACAACCGCAAATTTATACAACATTGCAACTCGATGTCGATTCACGATTCACGGGATAAACGCAGACAACGAGACAACAGTAGTGGATTACTGCCGAATAAGTCGATAAATTTTCGTTGATAGTTGATTTCCGATAGTATCAACTTCTCATGAGTGCAATGAGCAAGCTCTCATAGAGTATTCAAAAGTTGCATAATGCAAGTGGAAATTTTAGTGTATGAAATTTAAAATTGCTGCTACTGATATTTTCCTTCCATTCAATACAATTAAAAAACGCTGAGTAAAATATTACTGACTTGCGCAAAACGAGTTGCATAGCTTTCTCTACAGCGAAGTTTCCCGCTATGATAAATGAGCTTAATCTAGCTAGAGCTCTTACTCCAAGAAAAAAGACTTCACTTGTTTACCCCCGGACAAGACCTCTAGATATATTAAGCTCGTCAGTATCTTTACAACAACGTGACGTTTAAAGCGACGACGACCTGACGACGGATTCAAGAAGGCGTCGCTTAGTTATCTCTATTATTTATTTATACAGATTTTATCGTTCGGATATTATTTGATTTAGTTAAATTCATGTATTTAAAATGGAACCGAAAAGAATGAAAAGCATGATATGTAAATTCTTTAAAAAGAACGAAACTGATAGTGAAGTTGCCGATTGTTTGAAATGCAAGCTGACACTTTTCAGTCTGTTTATATTCCAGTAACAAACTAGGTTAAACAAAGTTTCTAATTTGTAGTAAACAAAATAAATTTTAACAAGACCTAGTTAGTAAATTTATAAAACAAACAAAATTCTTTGGTTATGGAAGTTTTTGGTTAGCTCAAACAGAGTTGAAGCCCTATACTAATTTATTGTTTCACTAGGGTCTGATAGCCTATGTCGTGCTAGGCCTTTAGTATGTTGTGATGTCTGCTTTGCTATCAACATCGGTGATTCCAGTCTTTTAAATAGGCTGTAATCATATTTAAATGTTTCCTTGATGTTTCTCTTGCCTGACCATATGTTTATGTTTGTTTTTTTACCAGGCCTACACCAAGATAGGCTAAGGTGTTATAGCATAATGACAAGGATTAATGATAGTCAAGGTGACATTACATGATTTGAGTAGCCTAACCTAGGCCTACTGTTATTAAATTACCTATACTTTTATCTCATACCTATATAACCAGTAAACATATTTATTGTATTTTTCACTGCAGAGAAGATAATATTTTCGAGGATATACAGAAGTTGGTATATTGCTCCTACAATTAGACATGCTGTTTTCTGGTGGGGTTATTTGTAGTACAGTCTTCAATTACTCAGAGAGATACATTTGTAAAAATAATAACCACTTGTGTTCTGAATAAAATGACTTAGCTTAAATATTGTATATTTATATCTTGCAAGAAAAATGAAAATGTGAAGTTCCAACCTGAAAATATGGTAGTTTTAGAGATCGGGGTAAAGTAGGCTAAATATCCGAATCCGAAAATTATCCGATCCGAAACCTTTGCTATCCAATCCGAACCTAAGCTATCCGAACCGAAACCGATCCGAACTACAAATTCACTATTCGCACACCTCTAAAAACAGGTGCTACAAGGTTAGCACATTACACGAATCCTTTCCAGAAATTGCAAGATCTTGTTAAATACACTTTAAACATCATTTTCTTTGGTTTTTGTCTACAAATTTCAATAGATCGTATAAGATTGCGCATTCAAAAACCAAAAATACTGCTGATCTCAAATTTGGCAGGATTATGGAATGACACCACTGTAGAAACAATACACGTGATATCTCAGCAACGAGACTCGGCTTACACTTTGCCGGGGAGGTGAGAGGTGAGTGGACTACTGCACACTCAATTGCGGTGGAGAGCTGTGCACGGCATAGAGCGCAAATGCTCTTTACTCTCTTGATGATGACCCTCTTACATATGGTGTACTTTTTATGTAAATTATGTATGTAGGATAAATAAAGTAATTTGAATCTGAATTTGAACTTTAATACTGATTATTTTGATTATACTACTAGAGAAAATTTGTATAAAACCAAACTGTGTTACGGACATTATTACTTACTTTTCATGGAGAACTGCTCTTAAAGCTTGCTCAGCCTTGTGAGGGGTCATGAAGTGGATGACCATCCGCAACAGAGCGGGGCCTGCACAAAATGTTATATTAAGTAAAATTATGCATTTGTGTGACCTTCAGTGTTGGGGAGTAGCGTGCTACAGTAGTGGCATAAAACTAGGGATAAGATTAGATACTCAGGCAACCATTCATGTTCATTGACCAAATGCTTTTCAATATAATGAGACCATCACTATTAGGACAAACTACATGACAGGTGACTGTAAACTCACTCCCTATTTTTCAATGTTAGTCACTAAAACCCCATATGGCATGTGTGGGTCGGACTGTCTGCTGATTGAAACTTGTTTACTACCATTGTTGTTTCAGTGAACATAAGATAAGGTTGAGGTTATTATGTTTGGTGTTTTAAGTATTGAAGAAAGGGTGAAAATTTCCTCTAGAAATGAATTGTGACAGTTTGTAATTCTGATTCAGAGAACATCCTTAACACGTTCGCTGCGGGGCACGCCCGGAGGCATGTTCCCGCCACGCGGCAACTATTCCGATAGGCGCGGTCACATTTTGAATTACCGGCTAACGAATGACTAAACACTGTACGGTGTTGTACTGCATTACAACACAACTGGACGTAGTTCTACAAAACGACAACAAGTCGCAGCACAATCCAGATAGCATTAGTCAACCAGGTTACCATATAGAGGGACTAAGTGAAATGAAAACCAAAGCGGGGAAGTCCTGTGATGGCCAGGATATTGGGGGAAATTTACTACCAACCTACACCAAAATAAAGCTAGCATTCTGAGCTATACGCGTACAAAATATCGTTCTTATCCAGCTGAGGCTGAGCTCACAATGAGTCATTGTTGCTAAGCGGACTTGGCAGGAAGCCGGCGTCCCACACGCATGTGCCGCAGGACCGCGATGGGACGTCAGCAGTCGAAGTGCTAATAATCTGTTATGATCGGGCGAAGCTGTGTTTCTTAGTTGGGGAATTTGTGAATAAACATAATTCATTGACACTACTGGTCAGCAGAGAAACGTGGTACATTGTTTTGCATTGAGAGAACGCAAATGACTCCTAAACTTACAGTAAGGTGTGGGTTTACGGCTAATCGATTTCTTGGTCCATTCATTCTTTATGATATCATGAACAGACACAGATTTTGAAATATGCTACAAACATTTGTATAACGAGAATTTCCGGTTTGGGATAACTTTAATGACATTATTGTTATGCAAATACAAGATGGGACGTCGCCACATTACAGCGTAATTGTTTGAGAATGGTTGGATGAAAAATTTCTAACAAAGTGGGTAGGTTGAGCTGGCCCACATCACTGGTCTGTAGGTCCTGACATAGCCCTGTGACTTCTTGTGTTGGGGTGGGCAAAAGAAGAAGAATACAAGAGGAAGCCAAAGACGCTTCAGGATTTAGCAATTGCACTAAGGGATGTTAAAAGTAATGTATCATTAAATTTTGCTCATAAATCTGTTGAAAATGTGGACACAAGATTGAGGAAATGAATTACCAATGCACATGCATTTTAGGGATCTAATTTGTGCTATAATAAATGGTATTAATCACTATTTGAATGTTTAGTTTTATTTATTTCTAGAACACCTAAAAATGGTAGAAATTCTCATATGAAAATAGGGAGTGACTTTACAGCCACCCTTTATCTATACGTGTAGGATCTTTTAATGTACAAGTAAGAACTTAACAATGTGATAAGTTTGTTGGGCCTCACCTTTGGTGTAGGTGAGCCCTGAAAACTTGGCGAGTATCTCCTGATTGGTGGAAACTGAGGTGGTCAGAGGTCGGGAGGTGGCGGAAGAATCCCCTAACAGCCCGGGCATCACCAGGTCTACCACCATCTGATCACTCATCCTCCACGACGGCTCAACCTGCAACAACAAGAATTGCGGTTATGGCCACAATAACAGGTTGTTGTAGACTATGGTCAACAACATATCAAAATAATCAGCCACTCTTAACAGCCCCGGGCATCACATTTGTTTTGCTTTTTGTTTGGACGCTTTCATAAAATCAGGCAATTTTTATTAATGACCGCCATGTTGGAAAAATAATGAAAAATACAAAATAATTAGGGGCAAGAATCAATTTTTGTAAAAAAATACTTAAAAAAGTCAATTCTCAGAAGTTTTTGGACAAACTAAAAAAAAAAATATTGTTTGCAAAACTTGGTAAAAATAAAGAACGTTTTTTAATCACAGTATATTTCCTGCGGTAATCTTACAAACTGCAGAACAGAATCAGAATCAGAAATCATTTATTTCGTGAATAACAAATTGTTACGTGAAACAAGTCAGATTTAAAACTAATACTTGTGACGATATGTCACTTTTACCATTTAACTTTTTTTTATAATCATATTTTTGTTTGTATGTTTTTATCTCAGTTTCTCATTTTTAATTATTCTTTTAAATAAAGTAAATTAATTCAATTTTAAATTAATTGTAACATTGTAAATGATTCTCAAACAAACAGGAAACTAGCTTCAATAATTCCTAATACAGTGATTGGTTGCTCAAAGTGAGACGCTGAGTGTTAGCAGTTTGTTGTGCTACTTGCTGACAGTCAGCTGTTTAATTGCAAACAATTGCAGTTCACTGGCCTTACCACCACCCCAGATATTTCCAGTTCAATACCACCGATGGCCATCTTTTTTGACAATTAAATTCATTCGAGCCCAGGACACCAGCGCCTGCTGGTCCAGGTAAGGCCGTTTTATATTTTCTAACTTAGAGTTTTGAAGTCAGATATTTAACTAAAGCACATTGATAAATTTACTATAGTACTTGATTACGATACTACAAACACAGTTTAAACATTTATATTTATACTCTCTTGTCCCTTTAATAAAATATTATAACAAATTTTCAATAATTTAATTATACTTAATTATTCTTTCTTTTGGTTCTAGAATCATATTTAGATCTTTACTCTTTTCATTTAAATCCTTTTTTAGAACCTTTTTGTAATTTGATGATTAGAAATCATGTGTAAGAAATGACTTTAACGTTTGAATCAGAATAATTATTGTATAGTATTAAATACAGTCTTTGATACATATTCATTTGTAGAATACCCCTCATTAGCCAGCGAGTTAGCGTCCACCAACAATATAATATGTGTTTATAGAAACAATTCAAATAGAATAGATCCCACATTATACCGTGACAAACTGGTGGAGGACTGCCGAGCTTGAGTTTTTACTCAAGATTAACATTATTTTCTACAACTACTCTGACTTCAAATTTTCTGAGCTGTATTATTAGCCCTGAATATTTGTTTTATGATAAGTTTTAATCGCATTTCATGATTATGCCTGTGTGTTATATTTAAGATCGTCTATTATTATGTCCATGCTATGAATTGTTAATACTTCGATGTGACTCGCTGATATCATTATTATTCTGTGGCTACTTGTATTTTAAGAGATAATATAACAAATAAGGTGATTTTTTAAATATTAATACTGTCATTTATGTCTAATCGATAGACAAAGATTACTGAAAGTAGGGTTATCTATGAATTTCCATATGCATGTACACGTAAATAATTGCGACTTCCTAACATAAAATAATAAAACGTTAAAATTAAGATAATCTCAATAATGTCACCTTGTGAGCTAGTTTTATTCAAATATGGAAAATGTATCTTTTAGGGAATTAAGAACGTTAAATAAGCAGGGTATAATTGACCTATATCAAAGTTTAAATATTTCATACCCACCCGAGGCAGATTTAGAATTTTTAAGATCAAATCTAAGACTATTAAAACTCAACAAGGAAAAAGACACTCTTAATCAATCCGAAGATTACCTTACACCGGTTACATCTTACGAACCAGTCACCTTTTATAATAATCAAGAAATAATTGCTTACGAACTTTTAAGTAATACAGAAATCGAGGATATTTATGAAGACGTCGACTCCCAAACGTATGCAAACCTAGGACTTCCATTAGAACAGGCGCAACATCCGCAACCTCAACCAACTCAAAACGTAATAACCATGGCTGAAAAAGTACCTTCTTTTTCTCTTCGGACCTTCGGTGGGAAACCCTCGGAAAACGTAAAAAGTTTTTTATCCCATTATGAACGTGTTGCCACAGCTAACGCGTGGGATGACAATAGGAAGTTACAACTACTTCCTTTTTACGTGACCGATACTGCACATCTTGTTTTAGAGAACCTTGAACGTGATCTAGGCGACGACTTAACATGGGATCTTGCCAAGCAGACATTTTTAAAGACATTTTCATTTACCACTAACACGGAAATTTTGGAAATGCAACTTAATGCCCGTATTCAACATCCTGGAGAGTCTACTGTCCAGTACATGTCTGACGTTATTCGTTTATGCTCCCTTATTGATGATAAAATGGCCGAATCTCGTGTGTGCGGACATATTTTGAAGGGTATGAACCCTGCAATTTTGCAACAGATTGCTATGTGGGACAAATCCACTAAAGATAAGCTTCTTGGAAATGTGTCTAAGTATGAGACATCTAGTTTGCTATTACGTCATAGATTGGGGGCAGATGTAGTTTCACCTCCAGTTAAACACTCAGGTGATGATTTAACAGCAAAAATTGACTCCTTAACTCATGCCATAAATCAACTTCAACTTGATAAGAGATCAAATCGAAATAGGTCAGAGTCTAGGGATTCCCGTTACAGTAGGGACCAATCAAGAGATAGGGAAATAAATTTATCTCGCTCGCTCTAGAGATTTCAGAAACCTCCCTAAGAGTTACGGCAGAGGAAGAGATCGAAGTACTTCCGGTGAACGCAGTAGTTACTACAGGAATGACCATCGCCCTGCCCTCGCTCTAGGGACCGTTTCAGTAACCATTATCATCACTCACCCTCTCGAACCCCAACCAGAGTTAAATTTTCCAACGATTACATAACTCGTGAAAACATAAATTTTGGACCTCGTGCGACTCACTTTGATAGGAGGAATCCATCCCCACACCCACATAGAGAAAATACGACTAGACCTTCTCAACCCTGTCGCCATTGTGGAAAACCACATTGGTCCCAAGACTGCCGTTATCGTAATTCAAAAAACTAATTGAGCCAAAGAATTACACTTTTAACTCTGGTGGCAAAAAGTCTCGGAAATTTGAAATCAATACCGTGTACACTAACATCCCTCTTGCTCTAAGTCCAAGTAAAGAAGCACAAAAACATTACCAAGTTAAAACTATAAACTTTTACAAAGGATTAAAAGTTAATAATCATCAAGAGAAATTACCACAGCCACATGTTTCACTAGATCCAGTTAGATCCCCAGAGAGCGATGACACACTCGTAGCAATACAACACCCGGACCGCGTCAGCACAGTTCATTGCCCCAATGTCCCTTACACTGTAGTACAACCGGATGCTTTGTTTCCTTGTGAAGACAAGGTTATTACAAAACTAGCATCTAATGGGGACTCACCACTACACACCATGGGGATTTTTGACTTTAAAGAAATCAATATATTGCTTGATTCAGGCGCTAATGTTTCATGCGTAAACAGCGACCTTTTGAATGATAGGTAATGGGAGAAAACTGACGTGCTGCTTACAACAGCAGGTAAAACCTCCTTAAAAGTTCTAGGGAAAACTGCTATAACATTTACTGTAGCACATAAACTTTTCACACACACAGTTTATGTAGTTAAAAACCTCAATTGTTCAATGCTCTTGGGAAATGATTTCCTTAAAAGCTATGGTGTTATATTAAATTATGAAGATAACACTATTACCATATCACATTTTGGTGTCAAAACTCACGTTCCCATGCATGTTAACAGTGGAGTTAGCGAACAAAGCACATATCAGTTTACTGCACCAAGTAAATTTACTACAGACTCGGACACTTTAAGAGTGGAGGCGATTACACTGAAAAGTAAACCTCCATGGCCTATACAGGAAAGGAAAGGTAGGGAGTTCACTCAATGTTCAACTCCAGCTAGTAAATTAATTTCTCAAAGTTCAGGGGATGTTACAGACTTGGCAGGGAATAAAATCGACATTAATCCTAACTTATCTCCAGAACAGCTGGTAGCAGCAAAACGTCTCCTCTTTTCTTACAGGGATGTTTTTTCTAAAGATGATACAGACTTAGGGGTCGCAATCGCAAAAATGCCTCCTTATAAAATAACCCTTAAATCAGATGAACCTATCTCACTACCACCCTTCAAATTAGGGCCCAGGGAACGTGAGGAATTAGACAGACAAATAGAGGCATTGGAAGCTGCAGGGGTAGTGGAAAAATGCCAAACACCATTTAGCGCTCCAACTTTTCTTGTAAAGAAACCTGGGGGAAAATTTCGAGTAGTTCATTGTTATAAAAAGATCAATGAAAACATAATAAGTGACAAATTTCCCTTACCTAGAATTGACACAATTTTAGACACACTTGAATCAGCTCAATTTTATTGTCAAATGGACATAACACAAGCTTTCTTCCAGCAACCTATAGCACCAGAGTGCCAAGATTACACTGCATTCATAACCCACAAGGGTTTGTACCGTTACACGCGTTTGCCCCAAGGTATGAAAACGAGCCCAAACGCTTTTCAAAGGTCGATTAACACTGTGTTTGCAGGCTTACTTTACCACGGTGTGGTTCTTTACCTTGATGACTTAGTTAGCTATGGTGAAAACTTTGACTTACAGTTATCTAATTTAGAGGAAACCCTAAGACGTCTTCGGGACGCTGGTTTAAAAATTAAAACCTCAAAGTGTCATTTCTTTTACCAAAAGATTAAATTTCTTGGATTTGAAGTTCAGCCAGAGGGTATTCATCCATCAAAAGACAATGTTAAAGCTATCCTCGATTTTCCACAACCAAAAACAGTTAAAGACGTACGCAGCCTCCTGGGAATGACATCATTTTACCGGAAATTTGTTCCAGGATACTCTAATGTTTCTCACCCACTTACAGAACTCACAAAGAAAGAACAGGTAAGCTCAAAGTTACTGACATGGGCAAAACCACAGGAAAATGCATTCCAGACCTTAAAACAAGCCCTTGCTAACCCTCCTCTCCTAGCAAACTTTAAAGACAATCTAGAGACTATTGTAATGTCGGATGCATCAAAAATTGGGATTGGCGGATTAGTCAGCCAGTACCAAGAAGATGGCAGCCTTCGACCAGTGGCATACGTCAGCAGGACATTGAGGAATGTTGAGTCTCGAAGGTCAGTTTCAGAGCTCGAGCTGCTTAGTGTAGTGTATACAGTTAACCATTTCAGACCAATGTTGCTGGGGAAACACTTCACCATATACAATGACCATGCTTGCTTACAGTACTACAAGAACATTAAGAATCTAAGCTCTCGATTAAACCGACTAGCTCTTAAACTTGTAGATTACTCATTCACCATTAAGCACAAACCAGGAGCAGCAATGCGAGTTCCAGATGTGCTGAGCAGATATCCAGTCGACGACGGAGCAGAAGACGACATCGTGGCAGAGGAACTTCAGATCAACCTCATCTCCCAAGTAAACATGCATAAATTACAGCTAGAGGACAAAAATCTCACCGACATCCGCAACGCACTTCTGGATCCAGATACAGCATCAGCGAAAGACCGGAGAACTTCAAGAAAGTACATACTACAAGACGACATCTTATACTACAAGGACTACAACTCAGGCTCTTCTAAACTCCTATTAGCCATTCCAGTTTGTCTTGTGAATGATGTTCTTACAGCTTATCACGACAGCCTGACAGCAGGAGCGCACTCCAGCATAGCTAAGACTTATCAAAAAATAGCTATGCGGTATCACTGGCCAAATATGACCCGTGACATCCGTACTTATGTTCGGTCTTGTAATGCGTGCCAATTGCGCAAAGGTGATAAACGAGGTCTGGCCGGAATATTACAACCCATTAAACTCCCAGGTACCACACCTTTTCTAAAATGTCAAATTGACTATGTAGGACCCCTGCCTAAATCCAATGGTAAACAGTACATCCTTGTTGCCATGGACATGACAACACGTTATGCGGTCACCAAACCCACAGTAAACGCAGACTCAAAAACAACTGCCAAATTCATTTTAGAAACCATAATCCCTCGGTTTGGTTGTGTTAAAGAAATTCAGTCAGATCGTGGAAACCATTTTACCGCAGAAGTCCTTAAGCAGCTTTTTGATGCTTTAGGCATTTCCCATCAGAAAAGTTCAGCATACCACCCTCAGAGTCAAGGACTTACAGAAAGGTATAACGGAACGCTACTTAACATGTTACACTTTTATGCAAATGAAAGTCACTCAGATTGGAGTAAATATGTTGAAATGGTAACTTTTGTTTACAATGCTAGTGTCCAAGAGTCAACAACATATTCTCCATTTTTCCTTTTGCATGGATACCATCCACTTTTCCCTGCCGATCTAGCAATACTACCACGGATTCCTGATCACGATGTCCTTGAAGCAGTTACGAATATCCAGGAAATTCGTAAAACCGTTCCTAAACTGCTTGCAAAAGCCCAGGATAAGCAGAAAGTCTATTACAACGTGACTCGACACATTCGTGAATTTAAACCTGGTGATAAAGTGGTTATCACAACTCCGTTTACTGGAAAACATGGTACCCGCAAATTGGCTGCAACGTATAAAGGCCCTTTTGAGGTAATAAGAAAAGTTTCGGACCTTTGCTATGAGATCTCCTTGGAAAAATTTGGAAAATGGACAACGGATGTAGTCAACATCAATAGAATGAAAACATACCATGAGAGGGACTGAATGTGTATGTCTTTTATAACCCAGTAGCATTAATCAAAATAATCTTTGAAAAATGTAAATTTTTAGGCAATTATTAGTTAGAACTTATAGGTCAGATAACTCCTATTTTGTTTTACTTATTTTTTCCAGGGTGCAATTTCTTTATGTCTAATTGTTATATATTTCAATTAATTACTATTATGTATACCTCTTTTATTACTTTCTCGATTATCAACTATCATGGATTTTTTGTAGTTAAGTCACAATAAACTGTAAATATATTCATCATGATGAAAATTCACAAGGGCCTAGTTAGTTAATGTATCATGTAAAATTAAAGGGACAACAGAAATTTAACTTCCTTTTCAAAATTATAAAGATAAATTTGTTCAACAGAATTTTGTTTTAATAAATAAAACGGCCTTACAACAAACAAAAAATAATAAAAATCAATAATTTGCATAACCAAAAAGACCATACTAATTCAAAGCACTAATTCAATTGTATTTCTGATTGCATGTACACAAAACTGACACTGAGCTGGTGGATTCACATCTCAGCACAATACACTCCAGCAGCAGTTCTACATGACTACTCCACGGCTACACGATATCACTGCTAAATCAGCACTGCTGCAACATCTGCGACATCTTGAGAAGTTCACCGTCTTGACCTCCTATTCAAACCTCTCAACATCTCTTCGAAGAACCAACTGTATTCAAGAACACTAAATTCAAATTCATGTATAAAGTTAAATTCAAATTGCTGTCTCATAAAGATATCCTAAATTCACAAAAATATTTTATAATGCTAAATTAGCATGCCATTTCTTCTTAATTTAAAACAATGTAATGTTCATATAGACACGGGGACCGTGTCTACCAACGGTAGGGGCATGTGACGATATGTCACTTTTACCATTTAACTTTTTTTATAATCATATTTTTGTTCGTATGTTTTTATCTCAGTTTCTCATTTTTAATTATTCTTTTAAATAAAGTAAATTAATTCAATTTTAAATTAATTGTAACATTGTAAATGATTCTCAAACAAACAGAAAACTAGCTTCAATAATTCCTGATACAGTGATTGGTTGCTCAAAGTGAGACGCTGAGTGTTGTGCTACTTGCTGACAGTCAGCTGTTTAATTGCAAACAATTGCAGTTCACTGGCCTTACCACCACCCCAGATATTTCCAGTTCAATACCATCGGTGGCCATCTTTTTTGACAATTAAATTCGTTCGACCCCAGGACACCAGAGCCTGCTGGTCCAGGTAAGGCCGTTTTATATTTTCTAACTTAGAGTTTTGAAGTCTGTAAACTTTATATAAAAAAATATGTATATAATTAAAAATTGATTTGCGGGACTAGTAATTTATACAGAACCGCACGTGGCTGAACACACGTGGGAAACACGAGGGAGCCTGAGAACGGAGCTTGCACTAGCAAAAGTTTCAAATATACTATGGGAAACAATAACACAACGTATCGAATAGAAGGATAAACACTTCGTGGGAAAGTTGCATGCCTAGAAATCAAAGAACTTACCAACTGGCAGTATCAGCATTCAAAAATGGCGTATTTCCGCTGACAGTTGATCAGCCAATCAAATAGTAGAGGCGTGGCTAATCGTCACCCCGATTGGTTAATAGATTATGGGATGGACATAATCTGGGGGAAAAATATGAACAGAGAGAGGGAACTGAAAAGGAGGGAGGAAGGAAGACGAGGAAGGAAGTCTTTATTGGGAGAGTTAGGAAAGGAGCAGGGACATCTGGGGGACGAGTATTAAGCCGCCCTTAGAGTTCCACAACGACTGTCACCAAGTTTCACACTTCAGACGAGCACAGATTCCTCATCACTAGTCACCATCCCAGCCGAGAGAGTCCAGGACGGGAAGTTGACGGAAGACCACCGACACAGACCTCCCGAGACATTCGAGCGGAGCCACCCCTGCGGGACGAGCGACCCCGAACTTCGGTCGAGCGAGGGCCCCGGCACTACCCCGGACCAGGACACCGCGGACTCGTGCGAAGAGGCGAGGGCCACCCCCAACAGCGAGCCCGGCAGACAGCGGCCCCTGGACAACCCCAGAGAGCAACACCGCAGCCAGGGCAGAGAACCTCTTGGGGCAGGACCACTTTGGGACTTACGGTATGTGGAACATCGTCAGACTTGTGAACAGAAAGTTAGGCTCCATTTCCCGAAAATTTAATCAAAGTTAATAAAAGCTAAAATAACAGTACAAGCTCTTTTTGAGTAATAACACATAATCAAATTTATTGTGGTAATCAATTAAGGTTTGCCTGAAATGAAGGAAAGCGTTAAGTAAAGAGTCTTAATAGACTGTAAGGGAAAATAAGCGTTAAAAACGTGAAGTAATCCAAGAATAATAGGTTTAGGGCCCAATGTAAATATAATTAAGGAATTTTGATAAATAAGTGTTGTATTTAATTTTGATTTTGGGAATGTTTAAATAATTACATTTGTGTAAGGACTCTATTTTGAGAAAGAGTGTGGACCCAAGTCCTTGTTATAGGATATTCCATAGTAGAAGGGTTGTCTTTTGTGTGTGTTTTGTGTGTCATATTATAGTAGAGTAGATTTTGTGGGGACATAATAAATTAGATTTATATTTTAGACTTGAAGATTTGTTTTATGAGTGTCCACTTTATTAGTTAATTACGTGCTGGAGGAATGATATATTTTGTCTATTGTATGTAATGTATATGAACTTTGTTTAGCTTTTCTGTGCATCCATTATATTATAAGCATGTATTCAGATTTTAAAGTGTGCAATTAAACAGTGTATATATCTTTTATCTGTGTTTGCTCAATATTCAATCCTAGAGTCTCTCTCTCAGGCTTAGCGAGTATATAACTGGTGGACCAGTCAGCTCGAAGTTTATTTACCTTTTGCGAATAAGCGAAAATAACTTTACATGGTGATAGCGTCCGGTTTGGTTTAGTTACCAAAATATTGAGCCAGCACAGATAAAGAAATGTGTTAAGTTAAGGAAGGTATAGATTTAAGTTGTAGTACGGTTTGTGTTACATGGTTCTTGACCAGTTAGGTAACTAAATGCGAAATAGCATATAAACCCACAGATAGGAGAACTTGTAGGACTAAATAACCGTTCAACTCAGTCAAACGATTGCCTGAACAATTTACCCGAATAGTGAAAACCTAGGTTTATTATTGTTTAAACAACCGTTCAGAAAACTTATAAACAAATATCAAGTTTAAATAAACATCCCAAACTACATAAATATTTATAATAAATTACCTACCATTAGGGAATTATTTTTTTTAAAAAATTTCTACAATAACTTCTAAACAGCATACTGAGTAGGAAAAATTTAATTCATTATTTATTTAATTTAAATTAGGGAACTATTAGACGAGATTCCTATTTTCCATAAAATGAAATGCCCCTGGGACAAGGACGAGTAAACCTACCCCCGGATGTGTACAGAGTCAACAAAGCCCATCTCCAATACATTTTAAATAAATTCAGCATTAAATATAGAGAGGAGGACACAGTTGCAGACTTAAGACCTATAGTAGCCGATTTAAAAGCGTATCTGAAAACTGATTGGACAGAAGAAAAAAGGCTTATTTTAAGGAAGTTACTAAGAGAAAGACATCTTGAAGAGGTAGAGTTATTTAGATACCCATCGCTAACTCGAATCGAACAGTTTATTAGGGACAGGGAAAGTTTGTACGACACACCAGCTAACGAACACCCCGGATCAGATTATGACGAAATAGAATTTAATTCAGACAACAAGCGACAGTTTATCTCAAAGCTCATCTCGGGAAACGGGAAATAACTCAACAAGGGATAATACTCCGGAACCACCCCCTGATCAGAACGAATTAAACAGAGTAGTAATGGCTAGAGAAAATTTACCTTTAATTTCCGCGGGAACATACCACGGCCTGTTAACCGAGAATCCAAATGATTTCATCGACAAATATGAAATTGCAGCAAAATCCAACAATTGGCAAGACGCCTCCAAAATAAACTTGTTTCCAGCGCATTTAGCAGGCACCGCATTAGCTTGGTACCAACACTACAGTAAAGGGCAAGAAATAAACAACTGGGAAAACCTTAAGACAACCTTCATTAGCACATTCACCCCCGCAGCACAGGCGCAAACAATTCAGGCGGTACTAGAAAAAAAGGTGCAAGGTAGGGACCAACCCGTTCTCACGTATTACTTAGAAATATTAACACTGTGCAGGCGACACGATCCCAACACTCCAGACAAGACAATTATCCATCACATAATTCAAGGCCTAAGGCCCGAATTTTGCGAAAGAATCCTCACGGAAACGTGTGAGACCTTAGCTCAGTTAGAGGAAAACCTTAAAAAAATTGAAATTCAAATGGAGATAAGGGCTGCGAACAGGGAAAAATATAACAGGGCGGAACAAACAGGAAGCAATAGGGGACTAGTAGAAAACAACAGGCAAGATTTGAACAACCTGCAAGCAGAGATAAAAAACCTCACTCAGGTTATCTCCAACATGAACATACAACAGCCATCACCACAACCAAGGCCGCAACTGCATACAAAAGATCCTAACAGGGCATACTACAACCAACACAGAGGCAGCAGCTTCAGGGGAGCGACATATCGACCAAGCCACCAACAACGCACGGCACCCATGCAGTGGAGACCAGAGCGCACCACACCGCACCGAGGGGCCTACCAGTCCCACTTCAGGCCGCAATGGAACCCGAGGTACCAGAACTACGCTACAAGACCATACACATCTACACATACCTACAGAGGAGGCGATATATATTGCAACGTTTGCCATAAAACTAATCATCGCACGCAAGATTGCAGATACAAGACACCACAAGCCCAAACGAATTTCCAGCAACGATCTAAATATTGCAATTATTGCGACATGAAAAATCACAACCGGGAAGAATGTTTCAGACTTAAAAACGCACAACACAAGAAAAAAAACTAATAACGAGGAGACCTCTTTATACTAACAGCACAAAGAGGACTCAACAACCTTATAGCGTAGCACCTCAGTTTACGAACACATCAAACCCATTTAAAGTAAACAATTACGACAGAGAATTCCCCACATTGAGTGAAACAGTGTATACAAAAAATTACAAACATTATCCCTATTTCAAAAAGGAAATTAAGGAGGATAGAGAAGTGCACATCATGCAGGAACATGTACATAAATACGGTTCACCAAGACCCGGGAAACCTAGGAACAACCCGAGTTATATTTCTGGGAAAACCAGACCAACACAGCGGAAGGATAAAAAGAAGGAAGAGGAAGAAGGGAACAGACAGAGGCCAGATAAGAGGACGAGTTTAGAAGAGGAACCACTTATAGCGGAAGAGGAGAAGAGGAAAATATGCAGAGCATTACAGGACCAAGAAAACGAGGAGATAGTTCACAGCTGTGAAATTGCAACAATAGCAGACGGAAGAGTGCATAGACCAAGGAAAAAGGAAAAATTAGGAAATAAAGATTTGCACCAGATGCTATTTAAGATAGAAGAGAAACCAGGCCAAAAACTACCTGTGTTAACCTTATCAGCAGCTCTGGCAATGAACCCAAAAGAAACACTAGAATGTATTATAGACACTGGATCAAATGTTAATTTAATTAACGCTGCGTTGGTAAATAGCACAAGCTTAGATCAAAAACAACTACCAAAAATTGTATCTGCAAACAACACGCAAATTAATATTCTGGGGAGAACTGAAATCATGTTAGAAGTGGATAACATTGTTCTCAGGGATAAATTTTATGTAACTCCGGACATAAACAGCCAGATAATATTAGGAAACAAATTTCTAAATAAAAACAAAGTTGAACTAAATTTCCAATCAAAGGAAATTATTTTCAATCTGGGCCAATGCAAACACAAAATCCAGATGAAAAAGAAATGGCTACTACAAATTGAAACGCTTAGTAATCTCGAAACCGTAAATACTCAAAAGATAACAGACATCAGGACAAAGGAGGATTTAACCTTAAGCCCGAGGCAGCACAGAAGATTGAAATTAGAGCAGCATACAGATGGCAACACACACTTTGAAGCAGAGAAATCCCTAAAAGAAAAGAAGAAGTGTCATGCATATTTAATAGAAGGTGAAGAAAAAGGACAGGGTTACATAAATCTGTATAACGCCTCAAACTTCCCTAAACACATAAATAAAAACACCTTAATAGGATATCTCATTGAGGATAAGGAAAAAGGTAGAGTAATTACAGAACCAAGATTAATTAAAAATCAGGACCCGGAAAAAGAAACCCTACGGGATAAAGATAATATTGAGTTAGACATATCCCCTCATTTAACTCCAGAGCAACATAAAAAGGTTGTAAATATGTTAAAGAAGTATAAAATGATGTTTACAACAAAAACAGAGGACCTCGAACCCGCTAACCTGCCCCCAGTAGCCTTAGAAACGGTACAAAATTTTAAACCGGTTAATTCGCCTCCCTACAAAGTAGGCCAAAAGGAAAGAGACGAACTTAACCAGTTACTGGACAGCTTATTGGAAGCGGACATTTTGGAACCATGTCCCGACTATTGTGAATTCGCCAGTCCTGTTTTTATTACAAAAAACGCCGACGGAAGTTCCAGGTTGATTGGAGACATGAGGCGTGTTAACAATATTCTAAAAAACACAGTCCATCCAACACCTTCAGTTAATTTGGCCTTAAATTGCTTAAATAAAGCGAACAGCTTCACGAAACTAGATTTAAAAGGAGCTTACCACCAACTGCTAGTACGCGAGAGTGACAGAAATTTACTCGCAATCAAAAGCCAAGATCGCTTACTGCGCTATAAAAGGTAAACAATGGGACTAAAAGTCAGTTCTACCTTATTTAGTAAAGCATTACTAGCCTTATTAAATAAACATTTGTATAACAAAGTTATTTGTTACATCGATGATGTCATTGTATATGGAACGTCATTTGAAACCGACCTTGAAAATTTAGAGACTATATTAAAAATATTACATGAAGCAAACCTAAAATTAAACACAAAAAAATGTAAGTTTATGTACGAAAAAGTAGATATTTTAGGCTACACAGTATCAAAGGAAGGGATATTACCACAAGAATCGACCGTAAAGGCAATTTTAAATTTTAAAAGGCCAGATTGCATTCGTAAAGTTCGCCAGTTTCTCGGATCGTCCTCATTCTTCAGAAAACACATTAAAAATTATGCCGAGATAACACTACCATTAACAGAGCTCATAAAACAATCAAACGAAAATAAAAAATTTAATTGGTGTGAAAAATGCGAACAAGCGTTTAATAAAATTAAAGAAATTCTTACACAACCCCCCCTACTACGGCATTGGAATGACCAATGGGAATCGATCATTTATGTTGATAGCTCATTATTCGCAGCTGGCGGATGTCTTCTTCAAAGGGACCCAGATACAAATCAATTACATCCTATTAGTTATTTGTCGACAAAATACACGGAAACTCAAAGACGGTACTCAAATGCGGAAAGAGAAATGTTAGCATTAGTTTACACAGTCAACTACTTCCGAGAATTCACACTGGGAAGACAGACTACAGTATATACGGATTGCCAGGCACTGGTACATTATAAAAATTTCAAAAACACATCGTCACGATTAAACAGACTAGCTCTATCACTTGTCGATTACGATATAGAAGTAAAATACAAAAAAGGAACAAGTAATTTGTTAGCAGATAGCTTATCAAGAAACCCATTAGACAAACAATTAGAAGAGGACATGTTTGAGGTAGCATTACATATGCAGGAGATTAAAACAGAAAATTTTGAAGAGTTACAGGCGAAAGACCCCTATCTGAAACAAATTAAATTAGCAAAAATAGCTCCTGATAGGGTAGATAAGAAACTAAGACGTTTATCAAGACAATATGAGGAAAAGGACGGACTATTATTTTATAAACAATTTAATGGTAACGATACAAACTATTTGCTAGCTATGCCACAGGAGAAGGTACCTGAGATCCTGCAAGCGTTTCACGATAACAAATACTCGGGCGGTCATTACTCAAATTTTAAAACAGCAAAAAAAATTAAAGTTAGATATCACTGGCCATCAATGACCAAGGATATAACAGAGTACACAAAAACATGTGAAGAATGTCAATTAAAAAGAACTCCAACATATAAAGGTTACGGAAAATTGCAGCCGCAAGTCCCACCAACTAGACCCTTCGAAAGATTGATTATTGATTTCTTAGGACCCCTAGGCACGAGTTACGGTTACAAATATATATTAGTAGTAACAGATGCTACGACAAGGATGGCATTTACGGAACCCACTAGGACAGCTGACACAAAAACAGTCGCTAATAAACTGTTGGAACTATTTTGTGTAGACGGTTACCCACGTATAATTACACACGATAACGCGAGTCATTTCATGGGACAGGTACTCAAACAACTTTTACAGAGCTTAGGCATAACACAACGGGCAGGTGCTCCTTACATGCAGCAAGTGCAAGGATTAACTGAAAGAATGAATCTTGTTTTTAAAAAATCCATCTCTCACTACACTGAAAAACAACCAAATACATGGTCTAAAGTCTTAAAATACGTAACGTTCTCTTACAATACTACGATAAATAAGTCAACTGGATATTCCCCATTTTATTTGATGTTTGGTAGAGAAGCGAACTTACCATCGGACTACATTTACGTTCACGACCAACAAGATCACGATATCTTACAAGAAATAAAAGCTATTCAAAATGTACGGAATGAAATGCCTCAAATTATAGAAGCCGCACAAAATAGGCAGAAAAAATATTTCGACAAAACAAAGCGTAACTTAATTCTAGAACCGGGCGATGAAGTTTTGGTCGCACAAGAAAACGATCATAAATCTCCCTACAATAAATTTCAGAACATGTATAAAGGCCCGTTTCATGTAGTTAGAAAAGTAAACGATTTAAAGTACATGGTCAATATGTATTCAAGAGGGAAGCTAATGGATTTGCCAGTCCATGTGTCACGACTGAAATTATTCCACAGAAGATAAAAACCAAATTATTAATCGCATAACTAAATACCCTACTGACCGCTACATTGTGTTAGGAACACAAAATGGTAAGGAACTTCATAATGAAATACCCTACGTAAGAAGACAGCTCTTTTAACATCCTCAACTCGCAACTGAGCACCCATTTGAACCTTAGTGCATATAAATAAACATTTAAAAATAAATAAAAGACATGCAACTTATTACAAAATCATTTATGTTGAGTATAAAACTGCAAACAAGATTCGATACCACGATACTACCATGTACAAACACATGAACGCAACATCGATTATATATATTACAAAAATAAAAATAAAATAATTGAGAAGTCAATAAATATACTACAATATGGACAACAATTAACATTTACGACATGGAAAGAAAATTTAGATTAAATCCGGAAAATAATCCAACTTCAACCCTCGATTTTATTGAGAAAGTGAAACCGAGCGTAGAAAAATGCAAAAACATCACCGTATATCAGATAAACGGAAGAATTATATGATCAGCATAAATCACAAACTATAAACTACGGTTACACAGTACAATGATCACTAAACGTTCATAAAGTTTCAACGATTTGTCGTAAAGGAAAAATAATTCTCATTAACAGGAAAAAGTTTGGGTAAAACTTGTAACAAGGAGTAAAAATCGTTTAGGTCACCTTACATAGGTATATCCAAATTGAGATCCCATTGGATAACAAAACACAATCACTAAAAATCAAACCCCAGAACCCCAGGCCCCTTCCCAAATACACGCGACTCGAGACTTAGTGCAACTGACAATAAACTGCTAGTCTCAGACACAGAAAACTTGTGCATTACAGTTTCTACAGAAACGCCCATCCTACGTAAACAAGAAATCTTGTGAGAATCTTGTGATAATCCCGCAAACCTCACGTCCAGAAATGAGCACACCAGATAAGATTACGCACGTGCATCTAACGCCCACGCGTTACCAAGGACACTGTCAAGGCCAACGTTATACACCACACACTCATGTGGACTCAAGTAGCTTCCAAGAGGGCGAAAATATGGGAACGACGGCTCACGTTACCCGATACAATTATCACATTTAGGGTACAAATTCCATTCATTAATTAAAAATTGAAGCCGTAAATCTTAGTCATTACTTATTATAGGACAGGCGTGATTAAGCGCGCAAATAACGCCTCTCTTGTGATTTTTAATGAAACTACATAAATACCAATAGTACATATAAAAGTACAAATTTCATTAAGAACAAATAAAAATATGAGGAATAAGGCAAATCAAGTACTTGAGTAACAGATTAGAACTTATTACTAGCAGTTTACAAATGCCTTCTATATGACTACATTATGCTACAAGAATTAAAACACCGTGTTTACACAAATTAATAAACCTTACGCATAATTGTTTCCTATAACTAATATATTGTTTTGCGGTTCAGATGAATGCCAAATTCGAAGAGGTTAGAAGATAACGCCAAACAGAAGAAATATATCTTTCAAAATGCATTTAAAAAGTATTCTCACAGTGCTAACTACCTTATGCTACATTGGGCTAGGGGAGCCTGACCAGGATAATTATCAGTTTTTCAGCGGATATCATTTCGAAAGGCAGAACGAAATAATACCGTACGAAGGAGCAATTCCACTGCTTTTAACCACAAAAATAAACGTAAGGCCCACATTTCTCACATTCAACAGAACTGGAACTAAATGCTACAACAAAGGGAACAGTTCAAAACTATATTGTGATCTGCAAAGTAATTTAAACACACTTCAGGATATCCTCGACGAACACATACAAAACCAAGTTACGGACTACTCATTACAAAATGCAACTAAATTCAACCGAAATAAACGAGGTTTAGTATTTTTGCAAGAATTTTTTTCGTGGTGCTGCGACCTAGCAAACATCAATCAGGTCTCAGGCGTCTACGAAAACGAAAAACAACTGGAACAACATGCCAATGAAATTATTGATTCCGTTGGAGCACAGTATAAAAATCTAGTTCAAACTGCGGCGAATCTAAACAATTTTTCACATAATGTAGAGGAATTAGCCATGAAAGTAGACAAAACATTTTCCATAGTACAACAAGAACTGTCGGACGTGCAATCTACTTCATACTCTAGTATCCTAAAAGAAATTTATGCATACACCCAAAAAACGTGGTCATACATATGGTACAACTATCTGCAAGACGCAGTTAGGGAAATCTTGGAAAAATGTCACACGAATCAAATATCGGACAAGCTTTTAAAGCCGAAACAATTAGCAATACACCTATCGGAAATTGCACTAACCGCTGAAGGAAATAACTTAAAACTAGCCATACCATCGGGGAAAATATTTATGTATTATAAATTACCAATCACTAAATGCTCAATCTTCAATGACACGCTATTAGTAAGGATGAACGTGCCTCTGATATAAAATAAATTATTGTACAGTAATTACCGAACAATAACATCACCAGTGTTGTGGAAGGACATGATATGCAAATTACAAATTAACAGCAAATATGTGTTTACATCAAAGCAGTTCACAAAGATTATTTATCGAGATTCAATTGATTGCAATGACCAAACCTACCCACTGTGCCGCCTCCCACGACAAACAGCACCCACGAAGGACCAACTTTGCTTACATCAAATTTTAAACACAGAAAACATAGAGAAGCTACAGGAAAATTGTCATTACATATGCGAGAAAAAACCAGATTTCCCAATATTAACTCAACTTTTGCCGAACAAATTTCTCATAACAAATTTTCAGAATAACATCATAATAAAATGTACCAACGAGTCATCAAACAAAATTCTACCACCAATTTCAACTGGCACACTCCAACTTTTAATCCCGTGTAACTGTGAGTTGCTACAGGATAACAAAATCTTAATAACACAACTACAACCATGCGATTCGAGAGACGATACGATACCTAAAGTAATTAATTTAATACCAGTAACTTGGTCAAAACTACACACAATTAAGTTATTCCCAATTGACTCAGGAATCAAGCACGAATTCCAAAATTTAACCGAGATTCTAGATACAAATTGGACAATCAATCACCCTACTTTCCAAGTAACCAATATTAAGAAGATGGAACATTTCACGCTAGAACACAACGACTACGACATCTTTACAGACACAAAAATATTAATGTACATTATAATAACTTGGGTTTCATTGATCACAGTTATAACCTTCATTTTAGCAGGCTGCATTTATATTCAACATTTAAAACTACAAATGGCAGTACAACGATCTCCGCAACCGCAAATAGATACGAGACGAACGGCAACGAGAAATTTCCAAGAAAGACTCGTCAGCTAAACACAGCGGCCATCATGGATTAACTAGCAACAATGTACAACAAACCTCGAGGTTACGGGAGCTGCGGATGACTCACCTCTCGCTACACAACACTAAGTAGACATATTTTGTCCACCCTCACAAATAATAATGTATAAAGTAATAAATTTATTAAACCAATTAATTATTCTCAAATATGTTACGACAGGATTAATAATTTGTTTCGGAAGAAACAAATAAAATTGCATGTGGGAGTGTAAACTTTATATAAAAAAATATGTATATAATTAAAAATTGATTTGCGGGACTAGTAATTTATACAGAACCGCACGTGGCTGAACACACGTGGGAAACACGAGGGAGCCTGAGAACGGAGCTTGCACTAGCAAAAGTTTCAAATATACTATGGGAAACAATAACACAACGTATCGAATAGAAGGATGAACACTTCGTGGGAAAGTTGCATGCCTAGAAATCAAAGAACTTACCAACTGGCAGTATCAGCATTCAAAAATGGCGTATTTCCGCTGACAGTTGATCAGCCAATCAAATAGTAGAGGCGTGGCTAATCGTCACCCCGATTGGTTAATAGATTATGGGATGGACATAATCTGGGGGAAAAATATGAACAGAGAGAGGGAACTGAAAAGGAGGGAGGAAGGAAGACGAGGAAGGAAGTCTTTATTGGGAGAGTTAGGAAAGGAGCAGGGACATCTGGGGGACGAGTATTAAGCCGCCCTTAGAGTTCCACAACGACTGTCACCAAGTTTCACACTTCAGACGAGCACAGATTCCTCATCACTAGTCACCATCCCAGCCGAGAGAGTCCAGGACGGGAAGTTGACGGAAGACCACCGACACAGACCTCCCGAGACATTCGAGCGGAGCCACCCCTGCGGGACGAGCGACCCCGAACTTCGGTCGAGCGAGGGCCCCGGCACTACCCCGGACCAGGACACCGCGGACTCGTGCGAAGAGGCGAGGGCCACCCCCAACAGCGAGCCCGGCAGACAGCGGCCCCTGGACAACCCCAGAGAGCAACACCGCAGCCAGGGCAGAGAACCTCTTGGGGCAGGACCACTTTGGGACTTACGGTATGTGGAACATCGTCAGACTTGTGAACAGAAAGTTAGGCTCCATTTCCCGAAAATTTAATCAAAGTTAATAAAAGCTAAAATAACAGTACAAGCTCTTTTTGAGTAATAACACATAATCAAATTTATTGTGGTAATCAATTAAGGTTTGCCTGAAATGAAGGAAAGCGTTAAGTAAAGAGTCTTAATAGACTGTAAGGGAAAATAAGCGTTAAAAACGTGAAGTAATCCAAGAATAATAGGTTTAGGGCCCAATGTAAATATAATTAAGGAATTTTGATAAATAAGTGTTGTATTTAATTTTGATTTTGGGAATGTTTAAATAATTACATTTGTGTAAGGACTCTATTTTGAGAAAGAGTGTGGACCCAAGTCCTTGTTATAGGATATTCCATAGTAGAAGGGTTGTCTTTTGTGTGTGTTTTGTGTGTCATATTATAGTAGAGTAGATTTTGTGGGGACATAATAAATTAGATTTATATTTTAGACTTGAAGATTTGTTTTATGAGTGTCCACTTTATTAGTTAATTACGTGCTGGAGGAATGATATATTTTGTCTATTGTATGTAATGTATATGAACTTTGTTTAGCTTTTCTGTGCATCCATTATATTATAAGCATGTATTCAGATTTTAAAGTGTGCAATTAAACAGTGTATATATCTTTTATCTGTGTTTGCTCAATATTCAATCCTAGAGTCTCTCTCTCAGGCTTAGCGAGTATATAACTGGTGGACCAGTCAGCTCGAAGTTTATTTACCTTTTGCGAATAAGCGAAAATAACTTTACAAGTCAGATATTTAACTAAAGCACATTGATAAATTTATTATAGTACTTGATTACGATACTACAAACACAGTTTAAACATTTATACTCTCTTGTCCCTTTAATAAAATATTATAACAAATTTTCAATAATTTAATTATACTTAATTATTCTTTCTTTTGGTTCGAGAATCATATTTAGATCTTTACTCTTTTCATTTAAATCCTTTTTTAGAACCTTTTTGTAATTTGATGATTAGAAATCATGTGTAAGAAATGACTTTAACGTTTGAATCAGAATAATTATTGTATAATATTAAATACAGTCTTTGATACATATTCATTTGTAGAATACCCCTCATTAGCCAGCGAGTTAGCGTCCACCAACAATATAATATGTGTTCATAGAAACAATTCAAATAGAATAGATCCCACATTATACCGTGACATACTTAATACTAAATTGACAATTTTAAAATGTTTTCTCTAGCAAAAAGTGCACATTTCCTTCACATATTTGTGCAGTCTGACAGGAATTCATCCACCGAGTACTGACACCTTTCAATCAGAATATTTTTCACCTTTTTAAGAAAAATGCTTGTACTGGCTATGTTTTTCAGGTGCCGGGGCAGAGCATTGTATAGTCGTAGAGCAGAGTAGTGGATGCCCTTTTCAAGTAGTGCCAATCTATGGATAGGGTAGACCATGTTACACTTATGACGTGTATTATAGGGATGTCTAGCAATAAAAAGGATAAGACCTCCAGAATATAAATACTTGGGAGAGTGAGAAGATGCAGTTGTTTAAAAAAAGGCTTACAATGTGCTCGGTAGCCAGCTCCACACATAATACGAACAATCCTTTTTTGGAGTCTAAATACCCTCAAGAACTCACTAGATGATCCCCAGAAACCAATTGCATATTTCATTCTACTATATGCATAAGCATAGTAAATCTGAAGGGTAGTTTCTTTACCAACTACAGGCATTAATATTCGAAAAGCAAAAGTAAGTGAAGACAGTTTTTGACATAGGGAGTCAATATGTTTGGACCAGTTCCGCCTATCATCAATGGTAATGCCAGGAAGATAGGCGGACTCTGATGGACTTGTTCCGTTTACACTGAAATTTGCTAGATCACGTTTAACTGTTGATAATACCATAATTTTAGTCTTCTCGTCATTCAAGTAAAGACCATTTGATATTTAGGCTAGTGTATGTTTGATTCATTACGATCTCTAGGTTATGCATGTTATTACAAGAAGACAGAGCAGTTGTGTCATCAGCATAACAAATAATGTCAGAATTTATATTGGCAGGAAGGTCATTCAGATATACGGAAAATAGAAAAGGACCCAGAATAGATCCTTGAGGTACTCCTGAAGTGACCATCATCCAATTCTCCTGAAATTGACCTCTATTTGTCAATGAAACAGCCTGCTTCCTTTCAGAGAAGTATGAGGACAGAAGCGACAGCGCTGCACCACACACCGTATCCCTCCAGTTTACCCAAAAGGACAGAGTGATTCACGCAATCGAACGCCTTGGACAAATCACAGTAAATCGCACCAACACACTTTGACCCGTCCAAGGCACCCAAAACTGCTTCCACGACATTATTGATAGCGCTAGAAGTTGAACATCCTTTTTTAAAACCAAACTGACATGTCGTCAGAAGAGTGTTAGAATAGAAATAACGCTGGAGTCTTTCTAGAATGATGATTTCAAACACCTTTGCAAAAGAGGAGAGCAGGGAAATTGGCCTGTAGTTGGAAATTTCAGTTTTCTGGCCTTTTTTATGAATTGGGCGGACAAAAGATAGTTTTAGATTTTCTGGAAAAATGCCATCCATAAAGCACCGACTTATAATGTGTAATAAAGGAAGTACTTTAAAATCTGCACAATTTTTCAAAACTTCAGATGTTACTCCATCCCAACCACTAGACTTAAGTTTCTCAGCTTTGATATAGAGCCTAGAACCTCAGCCTTTGTGGCTGGTTCAAATACATGGAGTGAAGGTTTATTTTGTTGATGCAGAGCTGGAATAGTATCAACATACTCGAGTGCTTTCCCCAAAGAAGCATGTTTTGACAATTGATTTCCCACTGAAACAAAGTATTCGTTGAACCTTCTTTCTACTTCTCTCGGCGTTTCAATAGTTACGTCACCATCGGAAAGAATTATTGGTTGGTTTGAAGATAACGAATTTCCAAGTTCATTATTTACAACTTTCCAAGTTGCCCTACCCAGATTTCTGCTTTGATTTATAAATTTGAGGTTGTAATTCTTTTTTGCCTGAAAAATTCCTTTGGGAAGAATAGCCTTGTACCTTTTAAAATATGAGATAAAATCTGGAGAAGAATTGGTCTTAGTTCAAATATACAGTTCCCGTTTTCGTGCACACGAAGTGCTAATTCCTGTCGTTATCCAAAACTTTTTTTCTGGATTTTTTGTTTTTTTGAACGTTCAGAACAAGCATCATTGAACAGCCGAAAGAAAGAACTTAAAAAGAGCCTAAATGTCGTGCCACAATCAGGAGATTCAAAGACATCGATCCAATTCTCACGTTGAAGTAAAGAATTAAGGGCACAAACGTTTTCATCGTTTATCACTCTGAACTTTGTTTCCACCGTTGATGATTGTTGTGGTGAAAGAGGAATCACCACTGTCAGCTGAGCAAAGTGATCAGAGAGACCGGTTTCAATCACGTAGGATTGCATCTGATGTTCTTTCATGGTGGTAATGATATTATCAATACAAGTTTTAGATCCATGGCTAGTTATTCTAGTAGGAGAAGTGATATTGATTTGTCCATTACCTGAATTAATTACATCAAGAAACAGAGTCTTTTCCTGTGATTCCTCCAAAATATTAATATTAAAATCACCACATACTATGAGATGATTACGACCTCGAGTGCGACCATCCAAGAGCTATTCAAATACATCAATAAAACAGTCGATATTGGATTTAGGGGACCGATATACTGCAGCCACTGTGATCTTTTCTGAAAAGGCATTGTTTAGTGTGATAGCACAACATTCTAAAGTAAAAGGTACACCCAGGTCACAAAGTTGAGAACTGCATAATGTTGGAAAAAAATATGACCGGACTATGTAAATATCGGCTGAAGTCTTCAACCAGACCAAAAATTGTTGGTCAAATGACAACCAGCCAATAACAACTGCTATCACATATTGTCAGAACAAATTGCAAAGCGCGATATATGTTTAATATAGTTTTAAAACCACTATTGCTTTATGAAATGTGATCTAAATCGCCATTAAATTATTCTAAACCGTATAGTAATGATTACACTGCTGAAAAAAGCTTGCTCTTAAATAACCTGCATTCTGTGAGTCGCTGGCATAGTGGTCAAGGTAACGGACTCCGCAACCATGGCAGAGGCCCTGTCGTGGGTTCAAATTCCAGTCCTGGCATATAAATTTAATCAGTACTGTTCAACTCATACTGTAATGACTCACCCCTTACTTTGCTGGATACGTTCCACGCACAGATGTATAGTCTATGTGGACAAGCAAAGTAAGGCAAAAGGAGGCTGCCAACCTCTTTTTTAACTTAAAATTATTTGGGAAAACTCAACTCGATTATATAAATCAGTATTGGATAACCTCTTGTGATATTTACCTGAGAGGGTAGGAAGTACTCGTAATACATAGCAAACATCTCAGACAGCCAGAGCCAGTCCCACCACTGCAGTGTCACCAGGTTCCCCAGCCAGTGGTGGCACACCTAGGGAGAAGTCAAGTCAAGTCATCTTTATTGTCACAACAAACGTTAACAAATTTTCTGATCAATACAGAAATATAACAGGTGACAGTGTCATTGTTAAATATATCAAAACAAAACTATACATGTAATCTTAACTAACTAAAATGTTAACAATATAAAACACTACAACAAACTCTCCCAGCTGCTGTCTTCAAAAAATTCCTCAACTGAATAATAAACTTTGTCAATTAAAATATCTTTAACTTTTTTAAGAAAAACTCTTTTGCTCAGTTGATTTATGGAATTAGGAAGTTTATTAAAAACTTTTATTCCCATATACAGTGTACTCTTTTCAAATAAAGTTAAGTTATGTTGAGGAAAGACAAATTTTGAATTTTTTCTTGTGTTGTGATTGTGCTTAAATTTGTGCTCCTCTAATAAATTTGGACATTCTGTGATTAATTTGATTAGTTCATAAATATATAAGCCTGGTAATGTTAAAAACTGTAATTTTTTGAAAAGTGATTTACAGCTAGTTTTTTTGCTCTTTTTTGATTTGTTTCTAATAATAAACTTTTGGGCTATCAATATTTTTTCAGATTTTTTGTGTGATCCCCATAATAAAATACCATATCTAAGGGCAGATTCAATGTAAGAATAATAAACAGTTTTACAAGTTTCTAGGGATGTTGACTGTATGAGAATATATAATGCATAGCGGAAACTATTTAGTTTGTTAGTTAAATAACTGATATGTTTTTCCCATTTTAAATTTTGGTCAAATATTACTCCGAGAAATTTGTGAGATTCTGTACGATTTATACTTTCAGATTGTTTCCATGAGTGGAAGTTATGGTTTGGGGGCTTAAAGTAGACCAAATTGCTTTTTGAATTGTTTAATAACAGACCATTTTTGGAAAACCACGTTCTTAATTCCGAGTAAGTTCTTTCAACCGCTATGATCATGTCATCAAAGTTACTATTCTTCACCAATGCTGTAGTGTCATCGGCATATAAAAATAATTTAGAAGATATGTCTATGTCATTTATAAACATGATAAAAAGTAATTTCACTAACAATTATATTGCTCTGCCTTGTGCGAGTAATAGAAAATTCAGAATATTTTATTAAATGATGTGACTTGAAGTTTTGAAAAATAATTAGGGATGTGTCAGATGTCAAAGTCGGTTGTCGGTTTTACCGGTTTTTACAAAAAAAACCGAAACCGAGAACCGATGGTCTAATGTCGGTTTTGATTTTTCACTGTCAGTTAGTGCTCGTAGTGGAAATAAAGGTTATAATGTTGTACAAAAATCGAATGACAAGCTAAACAACGTTTAACAAAATAAGTGGTTGAAATAAGACTCCTCCTGACAACTAATCACTTCCTTTCCAGTCCCAAAATAACTCTCAACTAACACAAAAGGAGAATTGACAGAGTTCTATTTATGGAAGTAGTGAATGAGGAAAACAGTTAAGGAAACAAAGCTAGTGGCACGGGACACTAGATTTTTTGTCCCATTCTTAATTGTTGGTCTATTGTTCGACTTCCAGTCGAGGGTCCCGGTAATTTATTCAAGAGATAAGGAGTTTCTAGTTCAAAATGCTAAAACCGAAACTAATTTTCGTACAAATGACGGCTAATTTTTTCCGTCTGATTACCACAGATAAAATAAAATGTCAATCAAAGTTGTGTGACTTTTGGTTCAAGAGATAATGGATAATACAATCACTGTTTATCAGAACTTCTATTTATGGATGTACCTGAATGGAGACAACAGATAGGAAGCAAGGCGAGGGGGGTGGGGAGGGTTTGGTTGTGACAAACAATTTATCCTTGACAGGTCCCCAGGGCAATTATCAGTCACTGTTAAACATCTTTCTCTCTGAAAACGGAAATGTATATTGTCTTATAATCGTGCTCTTTTCCCATTATAAATTTAAATTAAACTGATTTTGTTTATTTTATATTATTGTAGGATACTACTATGGACCCCCCCCGAGTGCATTTCGACCTTTGACCCCTGATGTCACGCCCGCGCCCCCTCCCCCCACCCCACCCACCCTCCCCACCCCCTCCCCCTCCCCACCCCCTCACCCCTTCAGTCCTGGCCTCTCATACCACTTTACCTAACCTACATTAGGACCGTGTTGCCAACCTGGGTTTTTTCTGTGTAGCGCTGCCAACAATTTTTTTTTGTTGAAAGATTACTTCACCCTAAGTTATACTGTTTGTTATATGTATATATTTATTACGTCACGCTACTTTTGTTTGCTGCGCTCGGCCCCCTCTCACCCGCTTGTTTACTTATCCGAACATCTTACTTATCCGAACATGATACTTATCCAATCTTGTTACTTGTCCGAACCTGTTACGTATCCGAACATGGTACTTATCCAGCCAGCCCACTGGACCACCCCCCCCCCTGAGGCGAAACTCAACTCCTTGAGCAAAGCTCGGTCCCCTCCCCACCCCTCCCCTCCCCTCCCCGCCCCTCCCCCTCCCCACTCACCAACCCCTACCCCACCCCCTTACCTCTCGGCCCTTCCTATCATTTTTCCTAACCTACATTTGGACAGTGTTGCCAACCTGGTTTTTTTTTCTGTGTAGTACTGCCAACCTATTTTTTTTTGTTTGAAAGATTACTTCACCCTAAGTTATACTGTTTGTTATATGTATAAATATATTACGTCACACTACTTTCATTTTCTACGCTTGGCCCCCTCACACTGTTTATATATCTTTTAATACCCTTCTTCTGTTAAAATATATTAGTAAAATATGAAGTAGTACCAGGTGTATCAGATCAGACTGAAATAAAATCTATGCATTTATAAAACAAAAGTTGATTTGTAAGTAGTGATTTCTCTTTACGGTGGAAATCATACCTTGTGGATAATTTTATATCCTTATCGGGTTCATCACTCCTGTTTCAACTTGTCCAGACCTGTCACTACTTGTTCAGTAGATATGACCCCTATAGAGCTCTATAACTTATTTGCTATGCCAAACCTTTTTCACTTGTAATACTGTTTCATTATATGCTTTTTAAAACTAATTTCATCTAAATTGTACCTTGTGTAAGTCCAATAATAAACTATGCAGACAAGGGAAAATAAGAAGTAATTAATAACAAACCAAACCCTTATTGATACAATTTGTGCTATAACTATTTACATAATTATATCATTCTTAAACAAATTATATTCCTCTACCGATGCCCCGGTAATGGCGGTATCTCTGTTTCACAATGTTGCCAACCTACCTTTTGCATAACAAAATCTCTTATTTCACAGTATTGTCGTTATCATTTCAACATAATAAAAAAAAGAAAAATTAAGTTAAATTTATTAAATTATTTAATTCACCCTGATACAAAAGGTACTAACAACTATTTAAACATATGTTAATTTGTATTGGCTGAGTATTTAGATACGGGAGTTGGAATTTTTTATTCCATTTTTCTTTCACAATTTTGCAAACTTAACTGTTATTTTTTATCTTAGATAGTGTTTCAAACCTAATTGTTTTTACGCCTTTCATTATTAATGTTGCCAAATTAACATTTTAAAATTAATCCTTGCCACTGTTGCCAAGCTCTTGATATTATACTGTGATTCAGCTGTTGCAAACCTAGCATTTTTACTGTTTGTGATTGCCAACTCTTTTCGTATTTGTTGTTGTCAACCTAAATGTAAATTTTTATTTCTCAAAGTCTTTCTGTACTTTTTTGCTAACGGAATAGCCAACATAACCTTCTGAGCATTCTCTTTTGCAATTGTTTTGCAGTATTTGCCAACCTTAGTATGTTGCGTTCTTTATTTTACAAAGTTGCTAACCTAGAGTTTGTATTTTTTCATTCTTAATGTTACCAATATAATTTCTAACCTTTTCAATTATATTGCCAACGTAACGTCTTAATCTTTCTTCAGCAGTGTTGCCAACCTAACTTTTTGAAATTTTGTTTCGCAGAGTTGCCAACCTACCTTTATAGCGAATTTCCCCTATAGGGAAGAAGCTATTACCGTAGGTCTCATGGTAAGACTTAAGCCCGAGACCATGATAACTTTTTGTTTTGAGGTCCCCAGATGCCATAAACACTATTCGTTCAAATTTATATATATGTATATATATATATATATATATATATATATATATATATATATATATATATACCTATATTATTTTTAAAAGAAAATTACCAGAGTACCCTTCAAAATTCATTTTTAATTCACTGACACGTGTTTCGAGGTTTACCTCATGATCACAGTGCAGCTAATAACCTTAAACTTAAAATTAAATAACCTGTATATAAACAAAACAGTATGATAATTTGTTAACATATGCTAAATTATCTATCTATATATGATTAATTACTTTTGGTTTTTTTTATTGTTTCAAAGATTGGATTTTGTTGTTGCGCCTGCATTATATTTAGTATATTAGTTTTGTCTTCTGAATAATTCATGTAAATGTGAAGCTCTTCTTTTGCATTCATTTTGTCACCTTTCTTTTCAATAGACAAAACTTCTAAACTTTCTTGCAGTGTACCAAAATTGTGATCTGTAGTTAAAATATGTTCGGCAAATTTTGATTTTTGTGTGGTTTGGTTATTTGATTTTATAGCTTGAATATGCTCTTTATATCTACATTTAAAATTACGTCCAGTTTGCCCAACGTAATATTTTGGGCATTCCTTGCATGTCAATTTATATATTCCTGATCGGTCAAAAATGTCGGCGTTTTGATTATGTGAGCCATTTGAAAATTTTGTTATCAAATGAAATGTATTATTCCTGGTTTTATAGCTGACTTTTAAGTTGGTATTTACGAAGGTTTTTCTCATAGCTTTGTTAAACACAGAACTATAAGGCATACAGATAAACTCTATCTTGTTTTGTCCATCAAAATTTTGTGAAGTTTTATTTTAGCGAATTTCCCCTATAGGGAAGAAGCTATTACCGTAGTCGGCATGGTAAGACCTAGGCCCGGGACCATGATAACTTTTCGTTTTGAGGTCCCCAGACCCCAAAAACACCATTCGTTCGAAACTGTATATATATATATATATATATATATATATATATCTATATCTATATATATATATATATATATATATATATATATATATATATATATGTGTCCGTGAGCACGATAACTCTCGTAAAAATTATCCGATTTTGATGAAATTTGGTATAAACGTGTAAAGCAACATTTATGACTTTAAGTTCGAAAACCAGCCAGATCGCTTTATCTGAAGGGGTATTTTGGGGGGGTTTTGTACCCCAAAAATGGGTTTTTTGAATTTTTTACATATAATTTTTGAAATAGTCAAATTTTAGTTTTTACCATTGGATTCAGCTTAAAAAAACACACAATTTGGTATTTTGATCATTTCTCTACGTCAATTGGTTACCGAGATATTGAAAGTGCTAAACACAGTACGTTGTCTAATGTTATTCTTATGGAGGAAAAGAAAAATTTTACATCTCGCTTATTTATGAACGTATACTGACGAAACTTGGTATACGGCTTCATCTGGTTGTGGACCACTGATATTTGCTCAAAAAAACCATTTTTTGCCAAAGGCTCCCGTAGCAGCAAACCTGCGTACTCAGCCCCATGTTATTCTTATGGAGAATAAATAACATGTTATCTCCCTTAATTATGAAAATAAATTAATGAAATTTGGTATGTGGCTTTGCCTAAATGAGTTGTATTGATATTTGTATAAAACCCCATTTTTTGTTTTCCTTCCTTCAGCAAACCTGCATACTCAGCCGCCATGTTATTCTTATGGAGAATAATTAAAATGTCATAAATCGTTTATTTATGAATGTATATTGATGAAAATTGGTATGTGGCTTTATGTGGTATTAAGATACGTATATATTCATTGGAAATTCGCTGAGTATGCAGGTTTGCTGCTACGGGGGTATTTAATTTTTCTTATGATAGTATCAATTATTTTAGATTTGTATCCATTTCTTATAGCTATCGATTTGATTGTACTTCTTTCTTCCTCAAAATGTTTTTCTGTCATCGGTATATTTAAAAGCCTATGTATCAATGAATAAAAACTAGATATTTTTTGTTGCCATGGGTGGTTGGAACTTTGTGGAATTATTAGGTCAGTTTGAGTGGGCTTTCTATATATTTTGAAACCGTGTTTGGTTCTTTCCTTAAATATAGTCAGGTCCATGAAGTTGATTTGTTCTTTTTGGGTTTCTATTGTGAATTTAATTTTCTCAGATAAGGAATTTAAATATTGCAATAAATCGTTACACTTGTTTTCATCACAATTAAAAAGACAAATAACGTCATCAACATATCTAAACCAATATATTATGTCGTTTTTAAATGGGTTGTTTTCATTAATAATTTTTGATGTTTCTAAATGATTCATGAATAAGTTTGCAAGCATTCCTGATAATGGTGATCCCATAGCAAGTCCGTCATCTTGTTTATAGTATTTTGAGTTGTATTCAAAATAATTTTGGTTTAAAGTTGTTTTTGTTAATTTTAATAAATCTTCTACTTCGTTTTTGGGAATTTTATTTTTGTTTAGGTTGTTTTTGAGAATTTCAAGCGTTTCATTAGTTGGTATGTTTGAATACATATTTGAGACATCAAATGATATAAACATTGAGTTTGTTGGAATTTCCACATTTGTTATTTTTTCTATTAAGTCTAAGCTGTTTTTTACACTATAGTCTTGTTCAAAATTCAATTTATTTTTGAGTTTGCTATTAAGAAACTTACATAGTTTGTAAGTAGGTGCATTTATGAAATTCACTACAGGTCTTATTGGTATTCCATCTTTGTGTAGCTAAACAAAGACCCAACTCAAGAGTTCAATAAAAACACCAACAATTCAATATCTAAGTGCAAAACATTATCCAATATTGAGAAAATAAAATTAAAAAGTATAAATCCTAAAGCTCCTAAACTAAAAGGCCAGCCAAAGCTACATATGCCTTATAGTTCTGTGTTGAACAAAGCTATGAGAAAAACCTTCGTAAATACCAACTTAAAAGTCAGCTATAAAACCAGGAATAATACATTTCATTTGATAACAAAATTTTCAAATGGCTCACATAATCAAAACGCCGACATTTTTGACCGATCAGGAATATATAAATTGACATGCAAGGAATGCCCAAAATATTACGTTGGGCAAACTGGACGTAATTTTAAATGTAGATATAAAGAGCATATTCAAGCTATAAAATCAAATAACCAAACCACAAAAAAATCAAAATTTGCCAAACATATTTTAACTACAGATCACAATTTTGGTACACTGCAAGAAAGTTTAGAAGTTTTGTCTATTGAAAAGAAAGGTGACAAAATGAATGCAAAAGAAGAGCTTCACATTTACATGAATTATTCAGAAGACAAAACTAATATACTAAATATAATGCAGGCGCAACAAAAAAATCCAATCTTTGAAACAATAAAAAAATCAAAAGTAATTAATCATATATAGATAGATAATTTAGCATATGTTAACAAAATTATCATACTGTTTTGTTTATTTACAGGTTATTTAATTTTAAGTTTAGCTGCACTGTGATCATGAGGTAAACCTCCAAACACGTGTCAGTGAATTAAAAATGAATTTTGAAGGGTACTCTGGTAATTTTCTTTTAAAAATAATAATTATAATAGTAGCCCTATGCAGTGAACTAAATAATATAATATACCTATATATATATATATACGTGCCATTAACACGATAACTTGAGTAAAAAACGTCCGATTTTGATTAAATTTGGATCAAATGTGTAAAATTACATTCATGACTTTAAGTTCGAAAACCAGAAAAATCGGACTATGGGAAGGGGGCTTTATGGGGGTTTTAAATGTTCCAAAAATCAGTTTTTTGCATTTTTCACCCTACAATTTTTAAAAAACTTAATTTTGGTTTTGACCATTTATTTTAATGTAAACATCACATTTGCTTTTACCAATCTGTTCAGTTCCACAAAGCAATCATTTTGGTGTTTAAATTGTGATTCTACGCCCAACCGTTGCAGAGATATTCAAAGTGCTAAACACAGTACGTTGTCCATTGTTATCCTTATGGAGAATAAATAAAATCTGATATCTCGATTATTTATGAATGTATGTTGATGAAATGTGGTATGTGGCTTCACGTAGTACTAGTATACAGATATTTTCACAAAAAATTGATTTTTTGTTGATTATTCCCGTAGCAGCAAACCTGCGTACTCAACCCCCATGTTATTCTTATGGAGAATAAGTAAAATGTAATGACTCCCTTAATTATGAACATAAATTAATAAAACTTGCTATGTAGCTTCACTTGGTTGAGTTATATTGATAATTATATAAAAACCCATTTTTCTGTTCCTTGTTGCAGCAAACCTGCTTTCTCCAGCCCCCATGTTATTCTTATGGAGAATAACTAGAATGTTATATAGCGCTTTTATTTATGTTTGAATATTAATGAAACTTAGTATGTGGCTTCGCCAAGTTAAATTATATTTATATTTGCATAAAAACCAATTGTTTCTGTTCCTTGTTTCAGCAAACCTACGTAATCATTACCAATGTTATTCTTATGGAGAATAATTAAAATTGCTTATATGTGAATATATTTTTATGAAACTTGGTACGCGGCTTTATCTGGTATTAAGACATATATTATACATTGGAAATTCGCTGAGTACGCAGGTTTGCTGCGACGGGGGTGTTGTAACTTTAGGGTAATGTGTCCAACCTTTTAAAGGCATTGGTGAATGTTTCATTTACAAAACTTCTAACTTAAATGTTGGTATTTTCTTTTTAGATAGGGTTTCAAACCTTGTTTTTACTCTTTTGTTCTCAACTTAACATTTTGCAATCTTTCTTTGCCAGTGTTGCCAAGCTAAATCTTAATATTTTAGGTCACACTGTTCCCAAGCTAACTTTTCCCTGCTTGTTGTTGCCAGCCCACTATTTGCATTTAAATAAATAAGTTTTAGTAGAATTGTTGACTTTTATATTTCGCAGTATTGTCATACTAACATTTTTCTTTCACAAAGTTGCCAACTCAACTGTTTGTATTTTCTTTTAAGGGGGTTCAAACCTGATTTTTGTATCTTTCATTCTCAAAAATGCCAACTTTTCATTTGTAATTTGTCATTGCCAATGTTGCCACACTAACTTTTTTTCCTGATTGCTGATGTCAACCTTACTTTTATCCTACTTGTTGTTGCCAACCTAAATGTTGAATTGTTATACCGCAGTGTCTTTCTGTATTTTTTCGTTACCGTAACGGAATTGCAAACATAACTTTCTGAATATTCTCTTTCACATGTTTACTAACATAACTTTATTTTGTGCAATGTTTGCATACCTATGTATTTTGTAATCTTTCTTTCACAAAGTTGCGAACCAGAATTTTTGAAATTCTGTTTTGCAGGAATGATAAACTAATTTTTTTTCGTTTTTTTTGCATGGTTTCCTATCTAACTTCTGAATCATTTGCTGTGTCGCCAACCTAACTTTATAAAATCTTCTTTCTCAGAGTTGCCAACCTACCTGTTTGTAGGTGTGCATTTTGGTATAGTGTTTCCAACCTTTTAATAATTTATTTGTAGTGTATTTCTGTACTTTTTTGTTCAAGTAATTGTCAACAAAACCTTAACTACATCATCTTCTCACTTTTATTTTTTGCAGTGGTTACTAAGTACTTTGTGTTCTTTCTTTCTCAAAGTGGTCAACCTAGATGTTGTATATTTTCGTTCTTAATGCTGCCAATACAATTTCTGATTTGTTGTCCTAATGTTGCAAACATAACGTCTTAATCTGTCTTTCACAGTGTTGCCAACTTAACTTTTTGACATTTTGTTTCGAAGGTTGCTACCTAACTTTTTGGATATCGGGTTTCCTAACTAGCTCTAAATATTTCACAGTTTCGCCAACCTAACTTTCTGAAATGTTCTTTCGCAGAGTTGCCAACCTGGCTTTTTGATTAACTCGGGTGTAGTGTTTCCAACCTTTACCCTAAAACCCTAAAATCTGCAATTTGTCTATGCCAATGTTGCCAAACTAACTCTTAATATTTTAATCTGGCACTGTTGCCAACTTAACTTTTTTCCTACCTGTTTTTGCCAGCCTAAATGTTGTGTTTTGTTTTTGTGGTGTATTTCTGTAGTTTTTCGTTCAAGGAATTTCCAAAAAAAACTTTCTCTACATTCTCTTTCACACCTTTACTTACATAATGTTATTTTGTGCAGTGTTTGCCAACCTAAGTACTTTGTGTTCTTTCTTTCTCAAAGTGGACAACCTAGATGTTGTATGTTTTCGTTCTTAATGCTGCCACTACAATTTCTGATTTTTGTCATAACATTGCCAACATAACGTCTCAATCTTTTTTGCAGTGTTGCTAAAATAGCTTTTTGAAATTTTGTTTCGTAGAGTTATAACCTAGCTTTATGTTTTCGGTTTTTGTGCAGCGTTTCCTACTTAACTTCTGGATCTTTCATAGTGTGACCAACCTTACGTTGTGAAATTTTCTTTTGCAGAGTTGTCAACCTATCTTTTTGTTACTTTAGTGTAGTTTTTCCAACCTTCTAATATTGGTTACAGCCATTGGCAAACTACTTTTTACATATTTCTTTCGCAGACTTGGCAGTTTAACTTTTATTTCGAACTTGTAATTTCTACTTTTTGATAACGATCACTACTTCCAGATTGGCAGATTATTATTTCTATTACGCAATTAATACGATTTTAACATACATTTAGTAGTTTGGGCATGTGTATTTATTGAATTAGAGTATTTTAGGGTAAATGTATTACAATCTATTCTTATATTTTCCCATCAGTTAGTTATCTTTCCAGTTGTGAACAGATAGTTTTTGGGTAGTGAAGATTTGTCTCTTTATATGTTTTTTTCTACCAGCTTAACGTTTTTATTTTTACAGCAGCAGGACTTTAACTTTCGGGTTCAAATACTAACTGAAACCTAAAACGAGTTATTTTTTCTGAAATAATATTTTAGAAATATTTTAAAAACTATTTTTAATAGTAAGTTTTATAATTTCTACAATTAGTTTAGTTTTTCGTTTATAAACTTTGTAACATTTTATTGCAAATTAGATTGTTGCGTTTAGGTTCGGAAAGCTACTTAACGGTCTTTGTTTTCTATCGAACTTCTAGGCTATCTGATCTGACTTTATTTTGCTGATTTTAAACATTTTATGTAAGAGTTTAACACTTAAATGAGATTTACCTGAAATATAACATTTTAATGCAAGACATAAACAATTTATAATACCGAAGGTATAGTTTTCATAAATAATTTTTTTTAAGCTTATTTTTTTATATAAATGACATTGGAAATTTGATTTCAAGCTCATTTTAAGGTGGAATTTGATATTTCCAAGTGATATACCATTCGTAACCTCACAGATCGTGTTCTCATTGGGCTTATTTTAAATTTGTTGATAACTTAGTAAACCTAAAGCCGGATTTACTTAAACAAGTATTTAGAGTCTTGTGACAAAACTATCTGATGCATTAACTTACAGGTAAAATACATTTCCAGTCGTAAACTTTAATTAACGTGTATTTACTATAGCCTTTTATTTTTAAGGTTTGGTATATTGCCTTGTATATTTGTATTTACATGTTGAACTTGTCATTTAATTCTCAGATATGGTTCCATGAGTTATCTTAGTAGATTCTTATTTGACTGATCGTAAAAACATATGATACAGAGAATTATTAGTGGTAGATATTAACTTGAATTATTAAAATGTGTCAGATTCATCAAAATCGATAAAAGTTACCCTACAGATATAAAACGTACGCTAATATTTCTTCAAACAATTGAAAATTGTGTGGGTTAGTTGAATTTATGATAACCAGTTTTATCAAAACGACTAAAATCAAACACAATACCCTTACATCTAAAACAAAGTATAATTATTTTAAAAGTTGTACTGTCGAAACAGAACCAGGTACTTCAGACCAGCCAAAAATATAAACATTGGACTCAGTTTCTTTTTTTCTTTTTATAACAAAGTACTTAGAGTGTTGACAGTTAAATATTCGCCCCTAGTAAATAATTGACTTTGTATCCAGCCCTATTCGAATCTCCGTATTTCCCTTGTTGTAATAAACGGGTTTTCCTTTCAAATTCCAAACACCAAAAATTTAATGTAAGAAATAATCATCATCATTTATAAATGAGTCTCCAAAAGCTAACTTGTTCTAATCTCATTTCGTATCATCCAACGTGAAATGAGATTGCAACATATTTTGTTGATGAAGTATAAAGATTCGCCTTAATTACAGATGTGCACGGCCGTTGCTAATGTTATTTTATACTTAAACTTCACATATTTACAAATGAACATTTTAGTTTATAAACTAAACATACCTAATATTTACAACAAAGTATCTATTTGAATAGAAAATAACCAGGTACATAAGAACAGCACAAATATAAAACTTGGACGACATATCTTATATAAATTGCTATTTAAGGCAATGTATTATTATTTTTACTAATACAGTCTTAGGGTCATTAGTAAAAAACTTAACTAACCGATTGAACCGTCTTTTGGTTGACTTTCTAAATTGTTTAATACCTACGTAAATGGATTCAATATAATGGATTCAATTTAATATAAATGTTTCATTTACCAAGAGTCAACACATATATTATATTAGTATATTATATTTTAGTTCTTGGGCCCCGGAAACAAATTCCACGATGTAAGCGTCGGGGCCATACTTGGCCAACTCGTTGGTCATCTGGGGGGGCCCAAGAACTACGCCTATGACATTCGGAATGGCCCGAATGAATTAAAGTCTGTGTGTAAAGTCCATAGAATAACGATGAACTACAGGAACCGCGGCATCGTATGTTTCGACACCTTGAAGAAGATGCTACTTCATGACGCCCCGGCCACTGTAGTGCCCATCCCCCACAAGATCGCCCGCCCCCAGACAGGAGTTGTTGTGACACGCCCTGAAACAAAAACTTACAGGGTCGTGTACAATAAACGTCGCCGTGTAGGCGACTTTGACACTTTACCTTTCGGCACAAAACGACCCCGATTTTGAGATATCGGTTTTGGCAGCCGTTTTATCCTTCATTTAAATTAATCCAACTGCTGTTTAGCATGCGCATATGTATATTTATCTTCTGTATCATTGTTGCTACCAGCTGTTGTAAGATTCCTATAAATAGGGGCAGCGTTTGGTTTCCCGAGTCAGTTCTGCGGAATGTCCCGCACCGTGCGGATCAATTTCCAGCTCCTGCAGGCCATAGTCAAGTTGAAGCCTAGTCCACGTCTGTCGTTGCTACGTGTAGCTGACGAGAGTTTGGTTACCGCTATTTGCGAGTGCTTTTTGAACATTTTAAACGCCAACATACCTCTTACTTCTGAGGTGAGACGGAAACTCGAAAGATTCAAGCAAACTATTCGTTCCGTAGCGTCTTCGAAATGCTCGTGGAAGTCTAAACGAGCATTGTTGGTGAAACACAGTGAAGTACTGGTCCCTCTAGTTATTGCTATGGCCCTGGAGTATTTCAAGGATGAATCACGCTAAGAAGATGGTGTTGATTTCACCCGACGTCTTGCAACGGTTGAACGCTGCTACACCGAAAAACGAAACGTTGAACGTTCTGGAAGAGGATATGAATAAAGTGCTTCACGCTTCGGACCTTGAAGACCGGGCTAAATGGGCGCAGTACCAGCAGATGCTTCAACGGAGACAGTATTTTCACGATGAAATGCGCAAACCTATGGAAATTCCTATTGTAGAAGCATCACACAGCGGCACCCGAAACTTTAGAGACGATATCTTACGCACGATTCCCAAGGCGTTTAAAACAAAAGGAGAACTCCTTTTTGAACGGCTTTGTGACAACGAACTAATTTCATGGGACAGAAACGGTACCGTCAGTATAAATGGAGCCGCAATCCCCAACTCGAATATTGTCGATCTGGTCTGCGATGTGGTAAGGTGCAAGAAGACAGCTGCCGGCCCTGTCGGTTGGGAGCCGTTTTTGGAAGCTCTACGCCAGATTAACGTTCCTCAAGAATTCATCGGCAACCCTCAGCGCAGACATCAGCAAGCCGGACCCTCCTCGCCGAGACGACCATTTCCTTCACCGCGACCAGCATTTCCTACACTCACCGCTAGAAGGCGGAAAACAATTACACCACCACTCCCAGACAGAAGAAGAAGATTAGTGTCTAAGGCGTGGGCTCGTATGCACCCGCAACAACCATGAACAAGACTCTGGAAAAAATATACTACGACCTGGCAAGTTCTGCTTGCTACGCAGGAAGCCACCCTCTTATTACAACAACCAAAAATAAAATTAGGACCCGAAAAACTAAAGATTGGCTTCTCACTCAGGACCCCTACACACTGCATACGCAAAAAAGAAGAAATTTTGCCAGAAACAGGTATATCGTCAGTAATATCGACGATTTATGGCAAGCGGATTTGGCCATTTTTAAAAACATTTCCAAATACAACGACGGCGTCAAGTATCTGCTTGTGGTGGTGGACGTTTTCTCAAAATACGGTTGGTTGCGCCCGTTGAAAAACAAGACTGCTAAAACGGTTAATGAGGCTTTTGGGTCTATTTTAAAAACCGACGGACGAAAACCATGCGATATCCAGTGTGACAAAGGTAGAGAGTTTGTTTCCGTAGCATCTGCAAAGTTTTTTAAGCAGCGTGGAATACATTTTTACACGACCCGCAATCCCGATACCAAAGCTGCAGTGGTGGAGCGGTTTATAAAAACTATAAAATCAAGATTGTGGCGCTACTTTACTCACAAAAACACTTTACGCTATGTGGACATTATTCAAGACTTGGTACGGGCCTACAATAATACAGTGCATTCGACAATCAAGATGGCACCAGCTGACGTCAATGACGAAAACGTTCTGCGAGTCTGGAAGACGCTCTATTCCAAGAAGGAAACGTATATCGCCCCCAAACTCGATGTCGGTGACACAGTGCGTATAGCAAAGGAGAAGAAACATTTTGCCAAAGGATACGAAAGCAACTGGACAGAGGAAATCTTTAAAGTAATACGCGTCATAAGGCATCCAATTCCAGTGTACCAAGTTCAAGACCTGGCCGGAGAAGTTATTGACGGGGCCTTTTACGAGGCGGAACTTCAAAAAGTAATAGTTCCGAAGAACAAGGCTTACAAAATTGAGAAAATACTGGAAATGAAAGGTGGGGAAAAGGGAGGAAGGTGTTAGTCAAGTGGAAAGGTTACCCTGCAAAGTTCAACTCCTGGATTCCCGCGTCTAGCCTTTTGGGTTTAACCCGGTGAATCCTGGTGCCGCTGTCAGTCTGGTCCGAGACACCGTCGAGTGAACATGGCTGGTGTCGGTGGTATGTTTGGTGCTGCAGGCCGCGCTCCTATGCCTATATCTGGTGGTACTATAAAAACTGAGGCTCAGTCTTTGCCCAAGCGCCGCAGCGTGAACAACAGTCCCGACTCTTCGTCAGATGTTAAGAAGCGGAAAGCAGTACAGAAACCCAAAGGTCGGAAGAAAGTAGAAAACTCACGTAAGAAGCTAATACGGAAGAAGAAGAAGAAGCCCAAAGTTTCAAAGAAGAAGAAGAAGCCCAAAGTTTCAAAGAAGAAGAAGAAGAAGAATTCAAAAAGGAACTATCCCTCCGACATTTTTTCATAATGGCCTACGTACATAACCTCTCTGCCGATTGTTCTAAAACCGAATTTGATTTGTTTTCTCTACCACCCACTCAGACCAGCATCGAAGGAGGTCAGTGGGTCCAATACAAACCTCTGTCCTCACTCACTGACGAATCCCCCATCGAGTTTGTTATGCCTGGCCACGGTGACGAATATTTGGACTTGTCTCAAACCTTGATTGCTGTGAAAGTGAGAATTTTGCAAGAGGACGGTAATGTTTTGGACGCAACCTGCGATAAAGTTGGACCTGTAAACTATTTTCTGCATTCGCTGTTTAGCCAGGTGGAGGTATACTTTAACCAAAAACTGGTATCGGCAAATGGAAACACTTACCCTTACCGAGCGTACATTGAAACTCTTTTGAATTACGATGATGCCGCTAAAGAAACCCACCAATCATCAGCCCTTTGGGTGAGCGATACAGCTGGTCAAATGGACAAAACTGAAGATGAAAACGACGGACTGAAGAAAAGACGAAGTTACTTTGCCAATAGCCACCCTGTGGACATGATGGGATATATACACGCTGACGTATTCCACCAAGGAAAGTATCTGCTGAACGGAGTCGACGTTAAAGTTAAATTTACGAGATCCCGCGATAACTTTAGTCTAATATCCAAGTCTGGGTTCGTGATCAACGTGATGGAAGCCAGCCTGATGGTGAGAAGAGTGAAGATTAACCCCACACTGTTGATTGAACACGCCAAAAAGCTAGAGACGTGCGCTGCAAAGTATCCCATAACGCGCGTGGACGTTAAGGCCTTTACTATTCCAAGTGATGTGCTCGGCAAAATTATAGACAATGTTTACCTGGGACAGTTGCCTAAAAGTATCGTGTTGGGGCTAGTGTGTAACAACGCTTATAACGGCAGTTTTAAGCACAACCCTTTTAATTTTGCCCATTACAACGTAAACTTTCTGGCCCTCTACGTTGACGGACAGCAAGTACCCGCTAAAGCGCTTCAGCCCGACTTTGCGAACCACCATTTGTACATCGGATGTTACAGCACGTTATTTTCCGGATGTGGTATTCACAACAAAAACCACGGAAACGGAATTTCACGAAGCATGTACCCCAACGGCTATTGTCTGTACGCGTTCGATTTGACATCGGAATTTGGCAGCCGCTGCGCCCCATTGGAACCTGGTCAGAAGAGGCAGTCTTCGCATAGAAATCAAGTTTGGTGTCGCCCTCACGGAAGCGGTCAACTGCATCGTCTTTGGAGAGTTTTGCAACATCATCGAAGTGGACAAGTATAGAAACGTCACAGTTGACTATAACTAACCTCTATTGAAACCAACGGTGTAATAACTGGGACAGTTTTCGAACAAGATTTTGTTTTGTTTAAATAAAAGAAAATATTTGTTGTTGTTGGAGTGTAAATATATTTAGTCCGGTTTTCAAAGTGTTGTTTTTATTTTACAAAGAAAAATTAAAAATAACATGGTAAAACTATCATGAATTTAATATGATAATGAAATGTATACAATTTGTGTGTGTGTGTGTGTGTGTGTGTGTGTGTGTGTGTGTGTGTGTGTGTGAACTGACATGACTATACTTGTGAGAATATTTACAAGTTATAAACACCACTTGTGAGAATATCCACCCTTGCGAGCATATGCTCACATCGTTTAAGCTACATTTTCAGCTTCAGCGCCTTCAAAATAGCCCAGGACAGTTGGAAATTTAATAATTCATTTTATGCTCACAAGTAGTGTTGGGAACTGGTCCGCCTAGTTTGACAGTTACTCACCAGGGCCGCGCTGACGGATGCACCTTTCTGCAAATGTGTTATAAATCAGAACTTGCGAGCATATGTTCTTTGTGTATGTTTTGCGAGCATATGTCTTGTGTGTACATATTTTGCGAGCATACGGAAGTGGCCAAGGTCAAGCATTGTCCTACTCTGTTTTATTTTTATTTTTTGCTGGAAACTACCGGCTACCACTCCCGGCTCTCGGCAGAGTTTTATTCGTGTGTCGAAATACTTGTGTATCGATGGTTTTACTCTTACGAGCATAAATTATACAAGGTGTACATAAAGTCCCGCACGGGTTTAATATTTTTTGAATGATAAGAGATAAATCAATAAGATTTGGTACATCAACACTACACCTAAAAGGGACCGCGTCTAGGTGTCACCCCGTCAACCTGTCACCCCGACAAACCATCACCTTTTAAAACAGGTGACGAGTTGACGCGCATCGTCCCCGACAACCCGTCACCATTTGAAGGAGGTGATAGGTTGTCGGGGTGACACCTTGACGCGAGCGTGCGAGGTGACGGGTTGTCGTGGTCGGAGGCGTCTAATCGTCACCTCCAAAGAGAGGAGGTGACACTTTGTCGGGGTTACACCTTGACGCGAGCGTGAGAGGTGGCGGTTTGACGTCGATGCAACCGACAACTTGACACCACAGCAAACCGCCAACTCGATAGGCTCCTCCCTTTGAACTAAAATTACATAATTTCACACATAATCAATTCGTTTAACACTGCAATAGAGACAGCTTCTTAGACTTTATACTCGGTATGGTCCAACAAAACCGCTGATGATTTTTGCGGTGAATGGTTCTATCAGTGGTTTTAAACTATTTCAACTTTCTTAATAGAGGCGGCATAAAAAATTTATAATGCGTGAATTCTACTAAACGTATTTTTCAGCTCGCTTCAATGCTGTTTGTCATGTTTATAATAATTCTAAGGTAGGTAAAAAACTTTCGCAATACCGCAGAAGTAGTCATTATAGAAATGATTTTGCAATTTCGTCAAAACATCATCGAAAAATTTGAACACAATCCCCTTAGTAGTTATAAATAAGTTTCACTGGGGGGTGACCATAATGAAAATGTGTTTCATGTGCAAGCTGCAGTTGGTTTATACGCATAAGGCAAGACAGTTTTCAAAGCGTACTCACGCGTACTCATTTGTGTCTATATCATTGCATTTTTTCCGTTACTAGATGGGAACTGACGAAATTTTGTTGAGTTTGTCATTATGTATTGCTAGATTCAAAGTGATGTGATTGATTATCGTGAGAATTTGACCAATTCCGCAAATCACACTTCGCATAGAATTTACATATTATTTATTTTCTATGCCGCCTTCATGAGAAAATTTGAATAGTTAAAACCACTGATATGAAAAAATGGTAGTATCTAAAGAACCGTTCACCGCAAAAATCATCCCTCTAACCAATGAAATAGCTGTGCTGTCACAAAACAAAATGTGAGCACTATTTTTGGACCACCCGTTATACGATTAGGCCTACTAGCAGTTTCCCGTGGCTACGCACACGCTCAAACTGAGGTTATAAACCAGTTTCTTGTTGTTGCCTTTAAGACGAAACCCCAAAGAATAAATTATAAGGTAAAACTGCAACATATATGCTTTATTACAGTTATTACTTATTTGGTTTTATTAGTTGGTATGTTAAAAAATTAAGACCTATTATGAAGGTTTATTAAGATGGCTTATAAGGACTATGAAACGACTACCTATCATGAAGACGTTACACGCTATTCTTTAAGATATAATTTTTTGGAGTTGAGATTTCTGAAACAAAGTTACGAAAATTGTTCATTTAAAGTAATAGGATTTTTAAATTTAAAAGTTGAATGAAGCCAATCTAAAATTGTATTTGTAGCCACAAAGATGCAATTAGCATATCATAAATTTATTTGAAAACATACTTGATCTTTGCACGGGTTACAGAGAATATATGAATCCTGATGTGTCAGCTTTTTCAGCCTTTTACTTACCTTTTATCTACTCTTTGTGTCATCTTCTTTGTTTACGTTTTAAAAGTCAACTAAAAATGAAATGAAAAATTTTAAAGTGATTACTTTTAATATATTTTAATTTTAAACTTTATTCATGGTATCATAAGACACTTATATGAGAAAAATATGAGTGACTTTGAAATTTCATTTAGGTTTGATGAGAAAAAAAGTCGCTAGGCTTTCTGAACATCGAGGTGGAAGATTCGATCAAAATTTACGAAACTTGTAATTTTTTTCGCTACTTAAAACGTTTATTTCTCGATTATTATACCATTCTAAAACTGTCGTATACATTGGTGTTTTTTAACGTGTTAAAACGGAATTAGATCAAATTAGGGCTTTAAATTTCTTTTTTGGTGGGTCGAAAAATCGCCTCATTTTCCTTCGTGTTAACTCACGTCGCGTCGTCGTTCGCTCGTCGTCTGCTGGTGGACTTGGCGACGAGACACGACCGTGCCTCTAAATTAATGTAGTTTTAAATACGGTAGAAGATTAAACATGAATAATTTATAATTTTTAAAAGTTTATTATTTGTTTTAAGCATGATAGCGCTGATAAGCCAAGTGGAGAAAGCCTATTTTTGCGTTATAAGAAGACGGAAACAGATGGAGCGGGGTGGCAGGTTGTCGGGGTGACACCTTGACGTGAGTGTGCGAGGTGACGGTTTGTCGTGAACGGCGACGACAGATCGTCACCTGGGAGTAGAGAAGGTGACGGGTTGTCGGGGTGACACCTTGACGCAAGCGTGCGAGGTGACAGGTTGTCGTCTCTGCACACGACAAACAATCACCTCTATAAAAGAGGTGACAACTTGACGGGGTGACACCTTGACGGCATTGGTATATTTTTACGAGGTGACAGGTTGTCGCCTGTGGCCAAAATGCCGAGGTGACGGGTTGTCGGGGTGACACCTTGACGGCTTCCCCACCTAAAAATCTACTTTTTGAAGGAACTATCAGTTTTCTGTCATATCATGGGGACGTCCCGCAAGGAGTCAGAAGGAAATTTTAAATAGGAGCATAGGTCAATATGCACATCACTTTAAAGGGCTTTTCTAGCAGAGTTTAATGCCGCAAACCGCACTAAAAAAGGTTGATCCAGAAAAAATTGGCGGCTGTTCAAAGGTTTTACTTGGTTACATTTTATTAGTAGCCACTGCAACTAAATGAATACTCGAGCTAAATACTACATTATGCCTGTCAATACAGAAGTGAATTATGACGTTAGTTATCCTCAAGGGTTACAAATTTGGTCAAAATCTATTGATAACGGGGAAAAACTGGTAACAGTAACTATTAGAAAGATCTTATTTTTTTTTTAATAAAACCTTTGAACAGCTGCCATTTTTTACTAGATCAACCTTTTTTTGTGCGGTTTGCGGCATTCAACTCTGCTAGATAAGCCCTTTAATGTGATGTGCATATTGACCTATGCTCCTATTTAAGATTTCTTTCTGACTCCTTGCGGGACCTCCCCATGATATTACAGAAAACTGATAGTTCCTTCAAAAAGTAGATTTTTAGGTGTAGTGTTGATGTACCAAATCTTATTGATTTATCTGTTATCGTTCAGAAAATATTAAACCCGTGCGGGACTTTACGTACACCTTGTATGTTTGGTATGCACCAGTGTTGTCAGTTATTTTTGGATTACCTTTTAGCGTATGAATTACTTTGTTAGCATAAATTAGTTTTCATCAGATTATACTTTTGAATCTACCTAATTAATAACAAACGGAAAGAGTGTTAAATCTGTATACTAAGCGCAGCAAACCTTTATACTAAGCGAATTTAAAATACAATTATAAATACCTAACCATTTCAATAAGGCAATAATATGGGTTTCTTCTCAACATAAGTGATAATTGCAGTTCAAATTCTTGATAGTTAAATATGTACTAAAAGTTGAGACCTCTTTTTAAAAAGAGCTATAAAACTTACTAATAAAGAAGTATTTTTTCATGTTCCAGGCAATATCGGGCAACGATTCCTGTTAACTTGGTTCAAAAAAGAAACATTGACCGAAATCGCCCCATACAAAATTATTTTGTATGATGTATCATGTCGGATTTTCATGTAAAGTCAAACAATGAGCTTGTGTGTTTGCAGTGTTGTGTTGCAAACCCAAGATCAAAATAATTTGTGAATCCTGGAAATTTAGTTCAATTTATTAGTGCGCAGATTTCTTACGCGCAAATATTGCCTTTTAATAATAAATTACATGGACCACGGCAACTTTTAGGTTAATTACAACGCAATAATGAAAAAGGTGATTCAGTAATGATTATATTCACAGTAAATGAATAAATAGGGTCTTACTTTTAATGCTCCTGAATAATTCGTATCGGTGACTCATCGCATCCCTGACACGCACCTACCTTCCTACGCCAGTCCAGGGTCAGGTAACACCCCAAGTCGTTGTATGGAACAAGTATATTTTTGGACCATTTGTCAGTTCACTGTTGATTGTGCTTTAAAAGTTGTTGTGCTGGTACTAGATTGCATTAATACATTTTCATAACTTAAAGAGCATTATGTTATAAGCTCATTTTCAGTTTTACCAGAAAACCTGCCTGCTTATAAACTACACAATTTTTATAATTTTCCCTAATTTCCTCCACGGCAGGAAAATCCCAATAAACACATATTTCCCCCAGTGATTGACCTCAGGCGTTCGCTGGACGAAATACTGATTCAATCAGTGATGACCACAGGAAAAGACAAGAAGAGGGGACTTTAAAACTAATTTTAGAGCCCGCAAACTATATACTTTATTGTTGGAAATTAAAAAATATTTTTAAATAAAAAACTAGCTGCTACCCTGAAAGATTTTGCAGTTAAATAATACAAAATAAGTAAGAGAGTAGAACAATTGTAAACAAAACAATGACAGTATTTAGTTAGATGAAATTCCCTATAAATCTCTTTCTTAAATTGGATGTTTAGATAAGTTCTGTATTTATGTCACAATTTATTTCGTCAAAATGACCTGAACCTAAGTGGAATGGGAACCGAAGGTTTCAAACAATATTTCAAGTTCCATAATCATATCTTTTATTACAGTTGTCAATATGTACTCCGAATAGACAATCTGGGAATAAATTACGAACACATATCAGTTCAATACGCCCAGCATATTCACCGTAAATTGGGAGCACGAAACATAGTCACTTGATAGTAAAACAGGCTTCTATCACCTATAATATATCCTTAAAAACTCCCAATTTTCATATATTTTTCCAACAATAGCTAGCCTACTTTCCCTGTATTTATCCAACACCACGATACAGCTTTGAACAGACAATTACCAACCATCTCCACTTATCTTAACGGTATTACTTTCATTTATTACCAGGGATGACAAAAATAAAAAGCCTAAACAAAAGTTCATAGTTCATTACACACCAACTAACATACACAGCAACAAATCAGACCTAAAACACATCAACAATAACATAACCTAAATCATTTGTTGACAGCTGAGTAAAGTAAATAAAATAAGTTATCTATATAAATCCAAATGTACCCATGAACTTTTGAGAAAACTGCAAGTGACAACCCCATGAACCATATACATAAAATGTTCGTCTTGACGAGAAACCTTGCGAAAAACTATTAATTTTTTCGTAAATTTCCCTTTAAGGTCGCAATCCCTTTCCAAAGGGGACTTTCCATACCTAATGTTAAAAATAAATCAGCTGTGCTTATTTGTACGTTATTCTTTCAATTTATTACTTCATTTAAATCATATGTGCTTTTTTGTTTGTATTATTCTGTTAGCGAATTTCCCCTATAGGGAAGAAGCTTTATATATATATATATATATATATATTTATATAAATATATGTGTGTGTGTGTGTGTGTCCGTAAGCACGATAACTCTCGTAAAAAAGGTCCGATCTTAATGAAATTTGGTACAAATATGTAAAGTACGATTTATTTGAACGAGTTCGAAAACCAGATGAATCGCACTATCCGACGGTGGGTTTTTGGGGGGTTTTGTACCCCAAAAATGTGTTTTTTTTGGGGTTTTCACATATAAATTACTTAAATCAAATTTTAATTTATACCATTGAATCCAGCTTAAAAAAACAAAAATTTGGTATTTTGATCATTGCTCTTCGTCAATTGGTTACCGAGATATTGAAAGTGCTAAACACAGTACGTTGTCTAATGTTATTCTTATGGAGAAAAAGAAAAATTGTAATACAAACTCTTTGTAATAAAGTAATAAAATTTATGTAAACGATTACAATGCATACACTTTTTAGACTACTGATTAAAAATTAATTTACAATTATAATCAATCATTACAAACAATCAACCAAACACGACAATACAATCTACACAAAGTAATTGGGGCAACTAATTAAAAACAATGTATACATTATGCATGTAACCTAGTATTCTTCTAAATAACATATACAAACATTTACAAAATAACCTTTAAGTATCTTATGAATATTTTTTTTAATTTGTTTCTTGAACAATGTTTATTACAAGGGAAATCAAAACTTTGTTCCTATGAAACAACAAAGCCATTCTTCTTATAAAATGTTACATTGTGTTCATAAACATAACTGGTAAATATCTATATCTATAAAAGAGGAAGTATGTATGTATATATGTGTATATATATATATATATATATATATATATATATATATATATATATATATATATATATATATATATATTGTATGTAGCCTATGGACTCCGAAACCACTCAACAGATTGTAATGAAACTTTCAGGCATTATTAAGCATTATTCCAGGATGGTTTGTGTGAAGTTTGGTGCAAATCTGTCCAAAGGGCTACGACCCAGAGGGCATACAAGGGTGCAGTGTCAGGTTTTAGAAATTTAGCAGTTACAAATTAACAGCTGTAATTAGTAAAAAACTTAATTTGGGCGCAGCAACGCGCGCCGGGAAACTGCTAGTAGTACTATAATAATAATCATTTGATCTTATTGTTGTCTGGTTTTCTTTACATGCATTACAGTCTAACAAATTTCAAAAGCGTATAATGGTAAACTCCCAAATTCCATCCAATATTCTTTCACAGACTGTCTTCAATTTATATTGAAAATTAACCACACGCTTGTTTTGTGGTAACATACCGTAATTATTTTAATTTGTTTTTTGGTTTAGCTGTAAATATAGCAATACCATAGGAGGGAATAAATTACTTTTGATCAAACATAATAAACACATTTTTATTATAAAACGTCAAGATAATGGTGACAATACAGATTCAAGACAAGTTTATAATCAGGTAAATCCAAGGGCCTCTTTTAGGAACTCTTCCAGGGAGCAGAAAGGGTTCTTCACCAACCAGTTGCTGAGGCCTATCTTCAGGTTATTCCCTGTTTGGCTTCTCAGGTCATCAGGAAAGCAGGTTATGAAGTTTCCTGTTGATGTATGTTGGCTAATCCTTGTACAATGTGGTCTGGTGAAGTGGTAGCTGATACCTGAGTGCATGTCTGCTTATGACAGTGGATTCATGTTCCTTTTTGTAGGGCTTTCCCATCAACACATGATTAATACCTCCCTAGTTTAAAGTGCAATTACTGCTATTATATTTAGTTGTGTAAACGCTTCTCTGCATCTTTCCCTCTCTAATCAAGCCCTTACCAATTAGTTGACTCTCTTATTGGTTAAGAGAAGATAGGTTTCCCACTGAAGTTCCCTCTTAGTCAAAAGCCGTAGGCTAAGTGTTTGAAAGGCGGTCTTGGTGGCACCCTCAATACTTGTGGGGTTTATTCTATTTAGGTCATATTATAAGCTGGTGTTATGTTTTTTCATAACACAGCTACTCACATAACTGTGATTCGCCTGTTAGACGATTAAAAATAGCGTTTCCGATAATAACAATAATTTTACCTTTTCATTTTGCCCTTGCTGACTGAAATTTATACGTCGACACCAACCCTTGTTGGTAGTCTTCTTATAACCTCTTTGTAAAACTAACATTTGTTATATACCCCAACCACTCTTGTTACATAAATCTAGCAACAAAAAAGGGGTAACAAAAACCGCCTACAAACTGTCTTAGCCTTAATATTGCTCTTAAAGTAGGATTACTTCCATTTTTGTAATAATAATAAAGATACGTTAACTGGGCTTGGAGTGCCAATCCAGGTTCTTTAAATTCATTCAGGGTCAGGGTAGTACACACGATTATAACACGTGAAAAAACAAAAAGTTTAATTATGGTAGTCATTAATTTTTGCCTATTTTTTATATACGGTGTCTGAAAGAGACAGTTACGTATTGTATTGAGGCTGTGAGTTGTGTATGATTAATTAAAAAAATTTTGACATGCTGTTGGACGTTCTTAAAAGCACTGTATGTTTACTGTATGTAATGGTATCCAAACCATTGCTGAAAACGCTGAGATATGGTTAGGTTCATTTGTTATACATCGTGTTGTTATCTGTGTGTAACATCAGTACTATAACAATAAACTTTAGTTAGATCATATTGCTGGGTTTTTGTTTAAGGAAGAATATAGGCTACAAAACCTACATACATTACTTGTGGGTTGAGCACTGTGGGGTAAAGTAAAATATACGGGTTAATTATTCTTTGCCCTTCCAAGTGTATTAAAATAGTCTTTTAAGCAACTAATCTCTTGATTTAATTATATTACTAGAATTTACTATGCGCAACTTGCGCATCCCGTGCTGAGAAGCGGGAATAGTAAATATATAAATAGTAACAAAACAATGACAGTCTGGTAGTAAGATAACCCTTATAACAGCTATTTATTTAATTGAATTGAATTGCATTAAGAAGAAACACATGGTGACATACACCAAATAAAGCTCTCCTCCATTTGAATAACATCATTGATTTTGAATGATGAATAGATATCCCAAGACTAGTTAATTTTTGAAGCCAGGAAAATGAACCAGCTGGTCCACTAATCAGACAACTACATCAGCTGCGTATGAAACAAAAATAACAAACCCATTTTTCATATAAAAAGAATCCCGTTTTATCCCTTTGAATCACATTAAAAAATCCCTTTTCATCCCGCTTTTAATCTGAGATCACAGATTGCACTAGATTGCAGAATCAAATATTTTTCTATTTACTTTTACTAGCTGCTCTCTTTTAATTGTATATATGTTTATTTTTACCTATTTTTCGTGCTAGAATTAAACTATTGAAACATGTTATACTCTTTTAAATACCATTTTATCTCTTTAAACATCTATATTATGATCGATTTTAACGGAAGCAATGAATATCATAAAAGAGTAGTTAGAATTGTATCTCTTTATACAAATTATGTCCAGCTAGACTAGTCAAATAACCAACAACGCGAAACGAGCAGTGTAAGGGGTGGAGAAGGGGTACCTTCATACTGGTTTTCTTAAAGTAAGAAACAATGCACATACTACTACTTCGTTCTCCTGCTTCTAAGGCTCCGTTCTAGCTAGGCGACGAGAATTCTGTCGGCGATATGACCGATCACTCCTGCCGACGACGAAAACGGTGTCCAAACTAATCAAAACAACAAATTATAACGGTGACTACGTGATGTGTTCTCCATTCTACATATTCATGGTATCGCATCGCACACCCAACTAGGACACGCTCATGCTCATGCCCAAGTGGAATTGAGTAAGGGGGGGTTCAAAGTACTTCAAAGTAAGGGAGTCTGGGATCTGTAGGCTTCTAGGCTCAACCTGTGGCGTGTATCCCCTTACCGCCTATTGCCAAGGTCAACAATTTTTTTATGTATGTGGTATTAGGTTTTAGTATACGTTTAGCAAATCCCGCAAATTGAAACATTCGTTGCCAGAGCCTTTTCTTGAGATGGTGTAGAACTAGTTTCATGGTATATCTTTCGGTTACAGATCGGCCATAAGCTCGGTTCATCTATTCCGTTATTCAAAATCAATGGTAATACTAAATAGCACGGTACAACATAGGTACTAGAAATGGCAAATAGTTAACTTGTTAATTCCAACATGGCCAGGCCAGCGACATTGATGTGATTCATTGTACGTTCTGTGATGTTTATAAAATAATAATAATAGGTGCGGACAAGTCTCAACGATATTTTAAAAACATGGGAATACCCGCTTGTGCCAAGGTGCTCTGTTCGTAAGCAAACTAGCAGACGTAATGCCGATTTCCAAAAAAAATCCCACTTTATCCCGCAAGCAGTGAAATATCCCATATATGGGATAAAAATCCCTCAAGTGGAAACACTGCTAGTAGCGCTCTGGCGGCATCTCACATCAAACTCAAGCAACAATCCCGAGGCACGATCGGCCCGTAAGCTAGGTTTATCTATTCCGTATGATGTATGATAACATGGTGACTTAGAATTCCCGTGGGGCAGAGCCCTAAGGCCTAAATCAAAAATCTAAAGCCAGTTTGCACATCTGCACACTTAGACAAACGTTTCGGTGTGTAATATGTGGGGGTAAGTCTTAAAACAAAATACCCCCCGTCGCAGCAAACCTGCGTACTCAGCGAATTTCCAATGCATTGATATGTTTCTCACTAGTACATAAAGCCACTCACCAAGTTTGACAAAAATACATTCATAAATAAGTGATTTATTACATTTGATTTATTCCCCATAAGAATAACATTAGGACTGAGTACGCAGGTTTGTGGCAACGAGGAAAATAAGAAATGAGTTTTTATGCAATTATCAATGTAACTGAACCAGGTGAAGCTACTTACCATGTTTTATTAATTTATGTTCATAATTAAGGGAGATAGAAAACTTTACTTATTCTCAATAAGAATAACATTAGGGCTGAGTATGCAGGTTAGCTGCTACGGGGACAATCAACAAAACATTTATTTTTTGTGCAATTATCAATATACCAGTACAACATGAAGCCACATACCAAATTTCATCAATATACATTCATAAATAATCAAGATATCAAATTTTATTTATTCTCCATAAGGATAACATTGGACAACGTACTGTGTTTAGCACTTTGAATATCTCTGCAACGGTTTGACGTAGAATCACAATTTAAACACCGAAATGATTGTTTTGTGGAGCTGAAGTGATTGGTAAAAGAAAATGTGAAGTTTAAAGTAAAATTAACTGAGGAAAAGCCAAAAACCTTTTTCCCATAAGATTAACATGGGAGATTTTATGAGCATGTTTTTTAGATTTTTTCCGCAACCACTTAACCTAGGTTAATAATTCAAAATACCATATTATTTGTTTTTTTAAGCTCTATAACATGGTCTAAACCTAAATTAAGTGTTTTAAAAATTTTAGGGTAAAAAATGCAAAAAACTGATTTTTGGAAAATTTAAAACCCCCATAAACCCCCCTTCCCATAGTCCGATTTTTCTGGTTTTCGAACTTAAAGTCATAAATGTCAGTTTACACATTTGAGCCAAATTTCATCGAAATCGGACGTTTTTTACTCAAGTTATCGCATTCACGGACACATATATAGATATATATATATATATATATATAGATATATATATATATCTATATATATATATCTATATATATATATATAGATATATATATACATATATATAAATTTGAACGAATAGTGTTTTGGACATCTGGGGACCTCAAAACAAAAAGTTATCATGGTCTCGGGCTTAAGTCTTACCATGAGACCTACGGTAATAGCTTCTTCCCTATAGGGGAAATTCGCTAAAAGCCATATTGTTTACAAAATTTTCATGTAGCGTAATAATAATATAGATAGATAACCAAGGGTTTCATCAAACATTATAATCAAGGCAATTAAAACAAATATAAAAGAGGATAACAAATACAGAATATTCTGTTAAAGCAGTTTGTGACCATTACGCATATTCTATAAAATTAACATAATATAATCTCATTTGTAACAGGTTGAGGATAAAACATATTCTCATAAATAATTGAGCATATTCTATCAAGTAACTAGTTACACGTTACACATAATCTCACAAAAAACACACAGTATTCTATCAAGTGACTAGTATAAACATTACACATATTCTCACAACAAACACACTGTATGCTCTCAATGCTTTACACATATCCTCACAAAAAACACATTGTATGCTCTCAATTCTGTACACATATTCTCACAAAAAAACACACTGTATGCTCTCAATTCTGTACACATATTCTCACAAAAAACACACTGTATGCTCTCAAAGGTCAAGATACACAAAATTGTTTTTTATTAATTCAAGTGTGTAAAATAAACAACTCTTTAACTTAATTTTTTCTACATCATTACCATTTTGAATTGCATTTCTAAGAGGCTCAAGAAGAAAGTTCTCACAAGGTATGTTTATAACTCATATCCTCACAAGTATAGCCATGTCAGACTGTGTGTCTGTGTGTGTGTCTGTGTGTGTGTCTGTGTGTGTGTCTGTGTGTGTGTGTCTGTGTGTGTGTGTCTGTGTGTGTGTGTCTGTGTGTGTGTGTCTGTGTGTGTGTGTCTGTGTGTGTGTGTCTGTGTGTGTGTGTCTGTGTGTGTGTGTGTGTGTCTGTGTGTGTGTGTCTGTGTGTGTGTCTGTGTGTGTGTGTCTGTGTGTGTGTGTCTGTGTGTGTCTGTGTGTGTGTGTCTGTGTGTGTGTGTGTCTGTGTGTGTGTGTCTGTGTGTGTGTCTGTGTCTGTGTCTGTGTCTGTGTCTGTGTCTGTGTCTGTGTCTGTGTCTGTGTCTGTGTCTGTGTCTGTGTCTGTGTCTGTGTCTGTGTCTGTGTCTGTGTCTGTGGCTGTGGCTGTGGCTGTGGCTGTGGCTGTGTCTGTGTCTGTGTCTGTGTCTGTGTCTGTGGCTGTGGCTGTGGCTGTGGCTGTGTCTGTGTCTGTGTCTGTGTCTGTGTCTGTGTCTGTGTCTGTGTCTGTGTCTGTGTCTGTGTCTGTGTCTGTGTCTGTGTCTGTGTCTGTGTCTGTGTCTGTGTCTGTGTCTGTGTCTGTGTCTGTGTCTGTGTCTGTGTCTGTGTCTGTGTCTGTGTCTGTGTCTGTGTCTGTGTCTGTGTCTGTGTCTGTGTCTGTGTCTGTGTCTGTGTCTGTGTCTGTGTCTGTGTCTGTGTCTGTGTCTGTGTCTGTGTCTGTGTCTGTGTCTGTGTCTGTGTCTGTGTCTGTGTCTGTGTCTGTGTCTGTGTCTGTGTCTGTGTCTGTGTCTGTGTCTGTGTCTGTGTCTGTGTCTGTGTCTGTGTCTGTGTCTGTGTCTGTGTCTGTGTCTGTGTCTGTGTCTGTGTCTGTGTCTGTGTCTGTGTCTGTGTCTGTGTCTGTGTGTGTGTGTGTGTGTGTGTGTGTGTGTGTGTGTGTGTGTGTGTGTGTGTGTGTGTGTGTGTGTGTGTGTGTGTGTGTGTGTGTGTGTGTGTGTGTGTGTGTGTGTGTGTGTGTGTGTGTGTGTGTGTGTGTGTGTGTGTGTGTGTGTGTGTGTGTGTGTGTGTGTGTGTGTGTGTGTGTGTGTGTGTGTGTGTGTGTGTTCAAGTTCAAGTTCAAGTTCAAGTTCAAAGCTCTTTATTTCCAAAATATACAGAGATACATACAATTTAACCTCCCAATGCACCTCATAGGGCGCGTGCGGGAGTAAGTTGGCTATTCTTCAACACTCATTCATTGTCCATTTCTTTTTCTTCATGCTTCTTGTAGATACAAAACCAGATTACAAAGTATCAACAAACAGTGGAGAAACACAATTGCAAAAATAACAATGCAGTAATAAATAACAGATATTAAACATGCAAAATAAATAACTATAAATAGACTATGAATGAATAACGAGCGATTTAACAAGGCAACAAACAAGCAGTACACTTAAATGTATAATAATAAAGCAGTAACAAGCAATTTTAATTGACATGCAATAACAGTAGATAAATAGACTATAAATAGAATAACGCGTGATTATGCGAGGCATCATCAAACAGTAGAAAAAGTTAACATTCAATAAAAGTGCAGTACCAAAACAGATATTAAACATGCAAGGACATGCAAATAAATTATATAAATACACTAATACATACAAATACCTTCAGAAGGAAGACAATTAATTAGCATTACAAAAAGATACAAAGTGTGACACATGTTTCAAACAATATTTCTAACAAAATGAGTAACTTTAATTTTAACTTTATGCTTTTTCTCATACATCACTTCATTACCAAAAAACCTCACAAAGTCATTAAACAGGTTTGGACCACGATAACAAAATTAACGTCTACTTAATTCTTTGGTAAAAAATGGCACTTCAAGCATAACGTATTGGCTAGATCTGGTACTTCTGTTTGACTGTTTTACTTTGAATAAAAACAAATTCTTAAGGACATGCATAATTGAGGTGTATTCATACAACTGTGTGAAAGTTAAAATATTGTGTTCTGTAAAAAGGTGACTCATGCTTTCATTATATTTTACATTATACATATTGCGCAATGCATGCCTTTGGTTCATTACAATAGGTTTTAGAAGAGTGTTATATGTACCGCCAAAATGCAATATCCCATACCTCATGGCACTCTCAAACCAAGACACATATACTTGTTTCAATTGGTCACTTCTAAGAAAATTTTTTAAATGATACATTGCATAGTTTATCTTTCTTAATTTTTTTTCTAATTGGTTTACATGCACATTCCATTTTAAATACTGATCAACATATAAACCCAAATATTTAACATTTTCAACTATTTCTATACTAGAACATTCACAACAATATAGACATTGATGCTTATGGAAACGCAGATTAAACATGTTTTGTAAACATTCTTTTGTTTTGTCATGATCAAAAAATGCAATACACTTAGACTTATTTACATTTACAAGCAATTTATTATTTATCAACCAACGAGAGATTTTTTGCAGGTCATCATTGACTTTTAATAATAATGACCGTCTGTTGTAAGCCCCACACACAAGAGCAGTATCATCTGCATAGGCAAAAACAGAGGAGTTAAGTTCCAGTTTCAACATGTCATTTATAAAAATGAGAAAAATTATTGGCCCCAACACCCCTCCTTGAGCTGTCCCATAATTTAAACTTAGCACTTCACTGCAATGGTTATTTATTTTTACAATTTGTCTTCTGTTCCTACAAAAAGACTCCAACCACAACAAAGCCAGACCACCTATACCATACATCTTGAATTTTTGAACAAGTATATTTATATCTATTATGTCAAAAGCCTTCTGAAAATCTAAATAAATTGATAATGTGTATTTATGACTCTCTACAGAATTGGTAATACTGTACTAGTAATATGCTTTTCCACAGCTTGATCTGTACCCCTGCCTGGTAGAAACCCAAATTGATTCTTTGAAAACAACTGCCTACTGTCAAAATAATTAAGTAACTCACTTTTAATAAGTGCCTCAAAAATCTTAGCGATTGTGCTCAAAACAGAGATTGGGCGGTATGATGAGACTGCGGATTCATCCCCTGACTTGTACACTGGGACCACAGCAGCTGTTTTAAACTCAACTGGCATGAGACCCTGATCCAATGATTTATTAAATATGTCATAAAACAAAGGAGAAAAAACATCAATATTATCTTTAATGGTCAGAATACTTATTCCATCAACACCACAACTTGCCTTATTTTTCATTATTTTTATTACATTAATTACTTTTGTGTGAGACAAATTAAATGTGTCCAAAAACACGTCATAAGTATTTAGATCCTCCAGAAAAAGGTCACACCCAAATGCATCAAATCTAAGAGACGAAACAGCATTTGCAAAATAAGTGTTAAACTCATTGGCCACAATTTCCTCATTTCCCGAAACATTTAATACCTTATTATTTACCTTAACACTACTGATACTCTTATTTCTATGTTTTATAATTTTCTTAATCACATTCCAATAGCTTCGAGAGTCACCATTGCATCTATCTACCATTGATGAATAATACATGAGCTTCTCCCTCCGTATTCTCCGTTTTATACTTTTTGACATACTAATATAATTATTTTTCAATAAAACAGAATTTTTGTTTTTACAATACCTTTGATATAGGGTGTTCTTACGATTAATTAAAGCTACTAAACCATCAGAAATCCATTCATGCCTTTTTTTATTTCTTGAATTAACCTTCTTAAGAAAACAGGATGCATTATAACAGTCATTGTATATTTGATAAAACACTGAAATACAATCATTTACATCTTGAGTTTGTAATACAGAATTCCAATTTGCTGACTTCAGTTGCCTCTTCAGTTTATCTTTGTCAACTACTTTACAATATTGTGGCCTGCTCGAAGAATATTTTATACCTGTAATTAATAATTCAATGGCATAGTGATCAGTAATGCCCAAACTAATAACATTACTATGCCATTTAAAGCTTTTTGAATTCCTTACCAAAGCATGATCTATACACGACTCAGAATTATTAAATATTCTAGTAGGCTCATTTATTAGACTTTCAAACCCATAAGAAGAAATTAAATTTAAATATTCATTCGCTGAGCCTTTATTTCGCAATAAACACACATTCATATCCCCTAAAATAATTAATGGGTCATTAGATTTCCTCAATATTTTTTCAAAATCAGGCTTAAATTCTTTAAATGAAAATTTACAATTACGATATATACCAAAAACAGAAATATCAGTAGGAATATTATTACAGCTAACACTAACGACAACATTGACGATCTCTGCCGTGGGAAGCCCTATCAGCTGGTGGGTGTAGCGAAGGTCACAGTCCACGTAGATAACAGTGCCGCCCGCCGCGTTGGACTCCCGGGGTTGCAGCAGCATGTCGTAGCCTGGGATGTTGAATTTGCTCTCCTCGCCGGATTTAATCCACACTTCTGTCAGTATTATTATATTATACTTGAACGGAAGGCTATTTAAGTAAATACAGAGTTCATCGTAGTGTTGCCTGAGACTTCGAATATTTAAACAGAAGATTTTAATATCTTGCACATTTGAGGGCATACAAATTTATTATTCACTTATTCAAGCGATAATTTAATAGCTTTAGTTTGATAGAAGTTTATTGATCTGCTCAATAGAGGTAATCAATATCCTTTTGTCCTCTTCTGACCTCTTCACAAAAACTTTACCTTCAACAGTCCAGACAAAACGCCAATTTTGTTCCTTGAGTTTCTTAGCATGAAACAGTAGATCTTTGTTATAAGGTGTTAGGTGTGTGTTTACGTAAACATTTGCCTCTGGAACGTTTTTAGCAAAATCGGTGGATTTTAATTTCAACTTTTTACACTTGAGAAGCAGGGCATCCCTAGTCTGTCTGTTTGAAAACTGCATAACAATGGGCTTTGGGCCCTTTTCACGCTTCGTTGGAATGCGGTGCATAGCCTGCACATCAGTGTCAAAATTTAACGGAATGTTAGATAACGTTGAAAGCTTTTGAACGATGTCGCACATTTTTTCATTCTGCGTTTCCGGAACCCCATCAATTTGAATGTTTTTGTTCCTATTATATTGCTCTAAATTTTCGAGTTTAAGTTTGTACTCAGCGACACATTTTTTTAATTCATTGTTTTGTTGCTCAAGGGCTGACTGAGAGGACTGCAGCTCTTTAACTTCAGTCAAATATGTGTCAACTTTGGCCTCGTACTCATCAATTTTGTTAGAAAAAAATTGCTTAAACTCGGCCATTTGTTTTTTAAACATGTCATCATATTTTTCAAATTGAGTTTTGATGGTTTCCTCCATTTTAGACAAAAGCTCTAGATGTAGATCATTTAAAATGTCTTTGGTAATAACATCTTTAGGCTGCTTAGCCTTACCTGTACAGTTTTTACACTTCCATGAATCACGACGATTTTGTCCCATGCGATTCCACGTACTTTCCAATATTTCGGCACAACCAAAATGCAATTTAGAACCGCACTGGGAACAAACAGCATGTTCACTCACGTCAGGCAGGGGGTCTTCACAAACGAAACAGTCACTCATCTTGATAACAGGAGGAAAGGGGTAGACACAACCGCACTGCTCTGCTGCCGGCCGCCAACTCACACTGTGTGTGTGTGTGTGAGTGTGTGTGAGTGTGTGTGAGTGAGTGTGTGAGTGAGTGTGTGAGTGAGTGTGTGAGTGAGTGTGTGAGTGAGTGTGTGAGTGAGTGTGTGAGTGAGTGTGTGAGTGAGTGTGTGAGTGAGTGAGTGAGTGAGTGAGTGAGTGAGTGAGTGTGTGAGTGAGTGTGTGAGTGAGTGTGTGAGTGAGTGAGTGAGTGAGTGAGTGTGTGAGTGTGTGAGTGTGTGAGTGTGTGAGTGTGTGAGTGTGTGAGTGTGTGAGTGTGTGAGTGTGTGAGTGTGTGAGTGTGTGAGTGTGTGAGTGTGTGAGTGAGTGAGTGTGTGAGTGTGTGAGTGTGTGAGTGTGTGAGTGTGTGAGTGTGTGAGTGTGTGAGTGTGTGAGAGTGTGAGTGTGAGTGTGAGTGTGAGTGAGCGTGCGTGCGTGCGTGCGTGCGTGTGTGTGTGCGTGCGTGCGTGCGTGCGTGTGTGTGTGTGTAAAAGGCGTATATATATATAAGAGGATTTGATTTATAATATACGTACTTGTGTCTGTATTTGAAACGTTGTTATTATTATTAATCCTTGTCCCTGTCCAGTTTTTGAAAAGATAATATTAGAAAGATAGTTGGTTGTAGTTGGAGGAGGAGGAGAACGGGTGGGGAGGGGGCAATAGTGGTGGGGAGAGGTATTGGAAAGGAGTTAGTGGTAGGGAGGTAGTGGTGGGGATAGAACGAGCCGCTGTCTAGCCCGGCAGGCCTCATTCTCATTCTAACCTCAGGCGGTGCCAGTCGCTCCGGGCGGAACATGGAACTGTTTGTTGATTTTCAAGGCTTTAAAAACCCAAACAACGAATTTGTAGTTAAGGAATTTGCAGTTGCCACGTCGGACGGAACCACCATTCAACATTGGACAGTGAAATCTCCGTGCCCATACACCACTTTGGACGCCAAAACCAAGAAACAGTGTACGTGGACGACCAATCACTATCACGGGCTAAGCTGGCAGGACGGTGACACAACCATTCAAGCACTACACAGACAGTTGTACTCCATTCTGTATTCTTCGGTAGTATACGTAAAGGGACTGGAAAAAGCAAACTATATTAAAGAATTTTTCAAATCGTGTCTAGTGATCGACCTGGAAGCCTACCCTTCTTTGAAGGTGCTGACGACATCGAATGTGTATTGTTTTTTTCACGGAAAATCAAAAAAGATGTGCGCATTGAATAACGTGTTGAAACTGGTTCAATACCACAACCAATAAAAAAGAAGTATATCGGAGGGAAATATTCCCTGCATCTGGGACTTTTTTTTGTCCCCAAACCATTCCCCCACTCCCTTATAGATCCCTCCAACCACCCCACCCCCACCACTACCAAAAGTAAATTATCTAGTTGAGATTCAGTCAGTTCCACGCCACCTGGACGAGAGGCAGCAGTTACGGGGAGATAAAATCAATCGACAATGGACACTGCCGATTTGAAAGTACACTTGAACAGTTGTTACGTGCCGCAATATACCAGGATCAGCGATCTCAGCCCGATGATCCCCTACAAGATCGTCCAGTTTGGAAAAGCGCAAACACGTTTCGGCGAAACAATCCGCACCACCGTCGTTGAAGGTATAACCGGCGATGACCTACTCCTGAACGTCTACCTCCCACACAGGTTCCTCGCTATCCTCTCGGACGCCGCCATCGAGAGCTACAACAAAGGAGAGGGCGACAGACTGTCTCTGGTATACCGGGATATCGGAAAAGGAATTGAATTTGTTTGATTTTTCACTTAATTACTGTTTTTGTAAATAGTAGACCAATTAAATGTATCAATAAAGTTTAGTTTGTAATTTATTACTTATTATTTTCCCTTGTTTGCATAGTTTAGTATTGGACTTACACAAGGTACAATTTAGATGAAATTAGTTTTAAAAAGCATATAATGAAACAGTATTACAAGTGAAAAAGGTTTGGCATAGCAAATAAGTTATAGAGCTCTATAGGGGTCATATCTACTGAACAAGTAGTGACAGGTCTGGACAAGTTCTGACAGTCTGGGGTGGGGGAGGGGGGTGGGGTGGGGGGGTGGGTGGGGAGGGGAGGGGTGGGGAGGGGAGGGGACCGAGCTTTGCTCAAGGAGTTGAGTTTCGCCTCGGGGGGGGGGGGTCCAGTAGGCTGGCTGGATAAGTACCATGTTCGGATACGTAACAGGTTCGGACAAGTAACAAGATTGGATAAGTATCATGTTCGGATAAGTAAGATGTTCGGATAAGTAAACAAGCGGGTGAGAGGGGGCCGAGCGCAGCAAACGAAAGTAGCGTGACGTAATAAATATATACATATAACAAACAGTATAACTTAGGGTGAAGTAATCTTTCAAAGAAAAAAAATAGGTTGGCAGCGCTACACAGAAAAAACCCAGGTTGGCAACACGGTCCTAATGTAGGTTAGGTAAAGTGGTATGAGAGGCCAGGACTGAAGGGGGGAGAGGGAGGGGGTGGGGGAGGGGAGGGGGAGGGGGTGGGGAGGGGGAAGGGTGGGGTGGGTGGGGAGGGGTGGGTGGGGTGGGGGGAGGGGGCGCGGGCGTGACATCAGGGGTCAAAGGTCGAAATGCACTCGGGGGGGGGGGGGGGGGTCCATAGTAGTTAGGATACTGGTGAAATCAATATTAAATTGCAATTAACAAGGTTGTAAACTAGGTTAAAAATTAACCATAAAATAGCTACTAAATAATTTTAAAATGGCTACATATGCTTTAAAATGATATAAGTTATTTAAAATAAAATCACTTAAAACAGGATAGAGCCAATTACGAATTTAGTATTCTTCTGCTTCAACGGGATTCATTGTTTTCATAAACTCTCAGAGGCATTGAATGACAGGTACAGATAAGCGATTTATTGCTCTCTATTCATGAAAGGTGCTAATGGAAGATGTCTGAAAGTGAGCAAAACCCTACCTGGAGCCTTGACACAACTAAATGCCAGTCTGTCTGTCTAGGAGTATTATTTGTGATCACTTCCTTGTTTAAAATGTTCTGCTTTGGTTTCTATAAACTAATATGACATCTATAAACTGTATTTACGATTAGATTCTGGGTTTCCAAAGTCTGTAAAACTAAAATATCAGCAAAAACAGGTAAACTTATTTTGTTTTTAAGGTTAGGCATACAGTAGGCTAAACTTAACCCTTAACAGCTTAACAAAGTTTAAGTTAAAGATTATTTAGACTACGTTATTGCCCTAGGCTAACTTGTTATTATTTGGTTAAACAAGGTTTTAAGCCTAGGTGATTAATTCATTTTGTAATGGCCCATAATATTTAATTTAAATTCATTTGATTTGTCTTTGATCGATTACTTGAGACTTTTTAACCAACTCTACTGCATAGTGTCTCTGCAGCAGTATTTATGTAAACCAGTGAAACAAAGTATGAAATAGGGATTTATAGGTACCGATATATAATCAATTAAAGTTTTTTTAGGCAGAATTTCAGAATCTAGGGAGAAACTTAAATTTAAAGTATGGGCGAGACAGTTATTAGGTAAGTTCTTTGAAAAATAACCAAAACCGACAACCGACAACCGTTTTTTGTAAAAAACCAAACCGAAACCGAACCGATAAAAAATGCAACCGACCCATCCCTAAAAATAATCAAGCGAATCTTCCCTGCCAATTTCCGGAAGATTGCTAACAATCGCGACCTGCCAAATCGCTTAGTAACGCTGCAAAGACGATCGCACCATGTAAAACCGGCTGAAAATGACAACAAGAAACATGAATTGGTCATAAAAAACATCCTAATGTGTGGAAATGACGACCGAACCGCGTAACTTCGGCCGCAATTGAAGATGATACACATGATATAATCCGGAAACGATGATCTTACCACATAATATCGACTATAAAAGGCGATGGAAAACAAAATAACAGCCAAAAATGAATGGAAAACACAATATCGGTCAACAACAACGAGACCACACAATATTGGCCAAAAATAACTTTTAAAATTGATTATAAGCGATATTTGGACCAAGTTATATTGGGCAAATGGCAACGAGACCGTGTTTTATCGGCCGAAAATGGCGGTCAAACAATGTTTTGTTTGTCAATATATGAATCCAGATTGATTTTACTGGCCAGAAATGTGAATTGCTACTCATAATATTAGTTAGAAACCATGTTTAGATGATCAAATCTGGAATTTTATCCAAATCCCATTACACTATTTGAAACTAATAACAACAATATATTGCTGACGGCAAATATTCACTCGAAAATACTCTAACTCGAGAATAATTGACACAACTCGACTTGATCAAAATCATCACAACTCACATCTCTACTACACTACTAATGATTGAAAAAGAGGTTACTAGCGCTACTGGTGTCATAATGCATAACTAATAACAGTGTGGGAAAAAATGCCAGCTGTTTTTCTGGATCTACAATTGGAATGTTCACTTTCAGTACAGTGTGATGAATAAAACCTTTTTACTCTAACTACCATATGAGACCAACGAGGTTAAATATATCTAGAGGTCTCGATTGGGGTAAAAAAATTAAAAAATTAATCCTACATGGTCTACCACCTCAGGTAACCAATCAAATCCTCTCAGCTTACTGTCATATATCTTGAGAAGAGAAGATTTGATTGGTTTCCAGGGAGCAGAGTTGACAGAGGGGCAAATGGCGGTTGACGACCACATCGGCTGCACTTTTGTTACAGGAGACTAGACCTCTAGATATATGAGGGTCGTCCAGACAGTAAAGAAAGTTTGCTTACTACAAGAAGCGCAGTTCCCCCATCACTGCCCATCACCGCGATTATGTATTTGGCAGTCCACTCACCTCCCCTCCAAAGTATGAGCCGATTCTCGTTGCTGTGTGCTTTTTTTTCTATAAAGTTCATTTTGGTTTTTTTATTTTCTGTTCCAATTTTTTTGTTGAGTATCATGGTCACACGTCTTATTCCTAGAGCGATTCAAAATGGTGGCATCAATCAAAAATCCCGCCAAATTTGAGATCCACAGTGTTATCAGTTTCTGAATGCGGAAAATGTTCAACCTATTGCAATTTGTACACAAAATACCAAAGAAAAACTGTGGTGAAAGTGCAAAAAACATTCCGCTGAAAACTCAACTCAACTTGTACTTGTACTTGTGGTGTGGGTACTTGTTTGTACTTTCAACATCAACTTTCTTTGATGTTTGTCTAAAAATTTCAACCGTCCGAACATTTTTTAAATTCAGAAACCGAATAACACTGCGTATCTCATATTTGGTGGGATTTTCGATTGAAACCGCCCTTTTGAAGAAATAAGACGCGTGACCGCACAGCAACGAGACTCGGCTCATACTTTGGTGGGGAGGTGAGTGGACTGCCACAAACGCAATCGCGGTGAGGAAGCTGTGCTAGGTGCTGTAAGCAAACGTTCTTTACTTTCTGGATGACCCTCGTATTTAACCTTGATATATGAAACATTAACTTAAGTAGTATTAATTAAAATATGTCATAACCTCATGTCCAGTGAATCTGGGAACATCTTGCCTCACTCGGGGGGGAAACTCTCCTTCCTGATACAGCATGAACACCTCCCTGCAATGAGTAATGAATACTTCACTGACATCAACTGAAATCACAGACAATGTCAAAATATAGCTTACAATGTATGTAAAAATTGTCAACTCTTTTAGTGTGGTGTTTCGCTCACAATGTTTATTGTTACTAGTTATATCACAAATATGAAGCTTTAATATGAAATTGCTGATCATATTAACTTATTTTGTCCACGCTACGTCCTTAGAACAGCAAAATAAAATCAACATCAATGTAAATAACAGCTGATTTTGGTTTTCTGTAAATTCTTTTAATCAGCTGCTTTTGCAAACATCTGTTCTATTTTTGTTTTAGTTTTATTCATGTTTTATGAATTGCAAAGTGTAATTAAGAAAAATAATGTTAATTCCCAATTTCTTGTTACTTTTTAAAAACACAATAAAGTGGGGTTGTAATACTGTAATGTTAATGTAAAGTTTGATATAAAGTTTTAATTTGTTTTTAGGCGGGCTTTATGTTAGTTAGCATATCACCATTATCTCTGAAAATTCATCAAGTGAATCAAAATTTTTTTAATGACCAATGCCTTTTTTTGAATATGATCAATTGACAAGATCAGTTTGTGGTGTATGTATGATAAGATAAAGTATGGTAATTTGTTATTTCAAATTTGATTGTCATTGCATGGCTAGTCTGAATTTCAGATCATCGTTTATATGGTATATGGTATTCATTATTCAATAATGAATGAAAGATTGATTTTAACATAGGAGTGCGCAGGGTTTCATCTTTGGAGGTGCCAGTGGGAAAATGACGCCCCCCAAGGGAGAGGATGAGGAATTATACATAATAAAATTACGATTATAGACGTTTTCAATACGTTGAAATTGACTTGAAATGTAGACAAATTGAAAGTGTTTTTTTTTTTTTTTATTATAACTATAATAACTGGGAGAGGACAGCTATAACAGACAGCACAAATGTCATCTTAAAGCAATTGTCAGTTTCAGCGGCTGACTCAAGTCAACGCAGTACAGACAATCCGCGTCAGCATACAACACAACAGACAACGAGTCAAGCAGTGTTGCCAATATGCCAATATTAAATAGTTACATTTCTCTATATGTATGGGAACGACACACTAAAAAATAATCCTCCAACCTAAATTGATTGAGAGCGAGATTTAACTTTTTAGTTGTTACTTAAAATTTAGTAATTTTTTCCAATCTTCCTATGACTGAATATAACTCAATGTCTTCCAGTGCTGCCGTTGTTGGCGTAATTATGCCAAATTGGCATATTTTTTGGCAAATTATTGGCGGACTTTTATAAATTTTTATTTTTATTATTATTTTATTATTATTTATGTTATTATTATTTATTTTTATTTTATAAATTTGTGATTTATCACGTTGGCTACTGACGGTCTGGAATTCGGGTCACCGGGAGTTCCCAGCAGACCAAACCTGATACACGAAACTCTCACCATAGACCAAGTCATTGTGACCAATTGTAACCCAGAGATCGAATTTTGTTTTCCGTATTTTCATATGTTTTGAAGTAGAATATATATATTTACTAATAAAAGTAGCAATAAAATATTATTCCAGTGTTATTTTAGCATTTTAATTGTGTCACGTATGTGTGACGTCGGTCTACATTAAAACTGTATATGATATATTTTGCAATAGACCGACTGTCACATATACGTGACGTGAGTTTTCAAACTTTGGATGACCGGGGAATAAAATAAAAATCCGTTTTTTACATTTCTTTTATTGAAAACAAACTGAAATCGGTTTCAAAACAAAATTATAAAATTTGTATCGACAATGAAATATGAAACCTATCAAATATGGATGGCCAACTTTGAAAATCTGTAAAAAAAAAAATTGAGGTCCTACCCTGAGACCGAGCGACACACATACGTCTCACACATTCCTATAGACCGATATACAGGCTCAGATCGATATAGTGTACCGCATGGACGTGGCAAGTCATTTAACTGAACGGTGACTGTGTCCCGTATACGTGTCGTCGGTCCACTGGATTTGGCCTGAGCGTCCCGTATACGTATCGTCGGTCCACTGGAATCAGCCTGAGCGACACGTATATGTGACGCTGGTCTATTTTAAGGTTTTTTTTAACTTTGCGTCACATATACGGGACGATCGGTAGTCAACGTGTTATACTGTGTTTTCAAGTATGTCTGCCTAATTTAGTTCTCTGTGCTGGTATCTGTACTAAACAAATCAAACAAATATATATGCCAGAAATGCTAAAAAATATTTTTGTAATACTATACACAATGTCCCTTGTACTATTTTTGTTTTTCTCCGTGGGGATCCGTTCCATCCGTCGCAATCCTATTAATTTGCTTTGTTCGTTAGTACAATACTTAGTTCATTTGCTAATTTGATGACTTAGTTATTTTGTTGGTATTATGGGATCTCCGTATGAAAACTAGGACATGCTGAAAAGCTAAATAATTATGTTCAGGGAAACAATTGTTGCAAAATTAGCACAATAATACAAAAATATTGCTTGGTTTTTTGGGGGGGGGGTTCCAACGAGGTTTAAAGCTCTCGTCTGGGGTAAAACATTGAAGCCTATATGCTAACATTAATTTCACTCAGGTAAATAATCAAATCCTCTCTTCACAAGTTATTTATGTTAGGTCAGCTGACAAACATATAACTAGTGAAGAGAGGATTTGGTTGGTTACCATGGGAGCAGAGGGGCAAAGTGGTCGACCATGTAGGATTTACTTTTTTACCCCGGACGAGAGCTCTATATCTATAGATATAAATTAACCTCGATAGAGTTATCTTGCAGTTTTCACATGACTTACCATTGTATGTTCAGTTGTTTATACAGTGGATCATAGAGTTTAGGCATACATGATTAAATTGACACATATATTTTGCCAGGTATAATAAATATATTTTGACTAACCAGCTCTTAATGATGCTAGAGGGTAAAAATGGTAACTTTAGATTAATCAATTTTGGAGGGTTATTGGCGGATTTTCAGGATGGTTGGAGTTAAATGGGGATTTTTTTTATAAATCAGCCTTGGCAGATTAGTGGCGAATGGGTGTAAAATGGGGGATTTTTAGTCTGGCATTGGGGTAATGATCAGAGTGGCAACACTGTTATCCATCCAGTTGAAATAATTTATTTGCTGTAGTGTCACTAAGAAATCAAAAAAAGTGATCTTAAAATGTATTAATTATTTAAATTTGCTTCCACTGAACGATAATAATGGCAAAAGTACGCTAAATCCTACCCACAAACAATCTCAATGGTAAAATAAGAGCTTCGCGGTCGCACTTTGCTTTTCTATAGAGGAAAGAAGATGCGTCATGCGTCATATTTCTACAGTGATTCAAAATGGCAGCATCAATCGAAAATCCATAAAACTGTAGTTTAAAGGATATAAGCCTACTTTTAAAATTTGAAAGGGATAATTTTTTTTTTTTTTTGGGGCGGAGCTTTGAATTTTCTTTGCTTATTCTTGGCCTCTTCAGCTCAGAGTGAACCCAAGTATCTCTAAATATGTTCACATCCACACTCACTTGGTGTCCACAGAAAGTTTCAGGCCTTTTTTCCTGACAAATTTTAACTTTTTGAGTCCGCGGCATCGCACAAAGCGACACGATGTGTTTACCCATAAATTGCCGAGCGTTGCTGACAGCGACTGTCGGTATCTTATATAGTACTTCATATTCAAACAAGGTACTGGCTTCCAAAGAACATTGTTTTGATCCAGAAGCTTCCAGCTATTATTTCTATAGCATTTTCGTTGCCTTTGGTCTGTTAGCAGACACTATTTTAGTCATCTTTGTCGTAGATATCGTCTGTATTTGTTGTTGTTTAAGGTTGTACCGGCAAACGACGTAAATATCGCTGATGTTATTGTTATTGAAGTTGTGTTTTAGTCTTTTTTACTTCCCATTTCCGTATGAAACAAAACTGAGTGGCAGAATAGATGTAATCAACTTGAGCAACCTTTGGGACTTGAAAACAGTCTCATTGTTGTATTACGTAAGTTTTGGTGAAAATAAAAGGAATACAAACGTCTTTTGTTTTCTAATTTTATCGTGTACAGTCAACTCCCGATTATCCGGGGTAATGACCGGTTGGAGAGTCACGGATAACCCAAAACCACGGTTAAAACAAAGGGATTCAATAAATTGAATATAAATTGAGTATAAAGGTTTTCATAATTTTTATACTCAAATATTGTGTCTTAATGTCATTTAAGATATATTTATGTAAATTAAATACTTTTGAAAATCTTTAAAAGTGTGATAACATCTACAAACAATCAAGATAATAATAGTTAATACTAGAAATGGTTGATAGCAGTAAATGCTATCCAAAACGCCGAATGATATTTAATAGGTTAAAAATCTCTAAACACCAAACTCTCTAAACTACACTGAACACAGTATGCTAATTAATTCCGCACTGGGGAAAAAACCCAATGAGGGTGAACAAAGGCGGGAAGGGTGATTGTTTTGAGATGTTTCTATGGGTGATTGTTTTGAGATGTTTCTATTTTTAGACGTCGGACCATCCCAAGTAGTGTCAAGGTCATCACTCCCCATCACGCGCCCATGGCTCATTAGCGAAATGACAGACTCTCAAATTATGTTGTGTTTACTAAATTGTTTGTATACTATTTATTCTCATAAACAAAGTAAATTAAATACGATTCTGGAGATAATTTAGCAAAATAAATTGTTATTATTGCTCTATTTATGTTTAGAAGGTGATAAATAAAAATACCGCCGTAGCAGCAAACCTGCGTACTCAGCGAATTTCCAATGCATATATATGTATCTTAATACCACATAAAACCAAATACCAAGTTTCATCAATGTACATTCATAAATAAAGGATTTATGACTTTTTAAATTATTCTCCATAAGAATAACATGGCGGCTGAGTATGCAGGTTTGCTGAAGGAAGGAATACAAAAAATAGGGTTTTATACAAATATCAATATAACTCCAGTAGGTAAAGCCACATACCAAATTTTATTAATTTATGTTCATAATTAAGGGAGATAACACGTTACTTATTCTCCATAAGAATAACATGGGGGCTGAGTACGCAGGTTTGCTGCTACAGGAACTATAGGCAAACAAATTTTTTTAGTGCAAATATCAATAGACCACAACGATATGAAGCAATATACCAAGTTTCATCAGGATAAGTTGATAAATAAGCGAGATATACAATTTTTCTTATTCTCCATAAGAATAACATTGGACAACGTACTGTGTTTAGCACTTTCAATATCTCGGTAACTAATTGACGTAGAGCAATGATCAATACACCAAATTGTTTGTTTTTTAAGCTGAATGTAATAGTGAAAACTAAAATTGGATTTACTAAAATGTTATATGTAAAAAACTCAAAAACCCCATTTTTGGGGTACGAAACCCCCCCAAAATACCCCTTTGGATAGAGCGATCTGGCTGGTTTTCGAACTTAAAGTCATAAATGATGCTTTATATGTTTTTACCAAATTTCATCAAAATCGGATCATTTTTACGAGAGTTATCGCACCCACGGACACACATATATATATATATATATATATATATATATATATATATATATATATTCTAATCCAGCTATCTAGCAGGCGTCATTTTAAACTACCACCCTGCGGCGTCATGCCTTAATCGGCATGTATATTAATATTTTATTAAAGTATATTACATTTAAGCTCTCTAGTAACACAGTGCTGACGTCAGATTCTTAAAATTCCGATTTAGTATATTTTTTATTTTAGAATTTATTTTGATTTCACAGAGTATCGAAAATCAATATTGGGTGAAATTTAATGAAACTCTGGGAAGAACTGTGATAAAATGGAAAAGAAAACTATGGGCTATCGATCTACTGTATAGCATGGAATACACATATTTATCCATAATTTTTAGCTAATTATGTGTTTTGTTGGTCAGTCTTCAGATGGTTTTTACGATAAAATGTTGGTATATACAGGGTGTCCAGCTTCCACTGGGACAAACTTTACCAGAATATTCGGGAGGTCAAAGCAAGCAAAAAATGCAATACAACATGTGTCCTACCTCGAACCGTTTTCTGTCTGGCTGTTTGTATGTGTTTTTTACATAAACCTGAATATCTCAGAAACGGTTTAAGATACAATAACGAAACTTGGTACACATGTACAGCTATGTAACTATAATATTTCATAAAAATTATATTTTCCTATATTTTTCCGTTTCAAAATGGCGGCTGGTTAAAATTTTAAATTTTAAATATCTAAAAACCGTAATGTTTTACGAAAAATTTACAGGATACCTAAAAAATAGGAATTTTAACCACAAATCTAACGGTGTATCGTTTATTGAAATCGAGTAACGCATAACCAAGCAAATGCAAATTTAATAGTTAATGATAAAGTTGCTGTAGAGCTGAAGGTAGTGTTATCAGAAGTTAAAAGTAAACAGCTGCTTGGTCAACAAGCTGGTTGGTCAAACAGCTGGTTGGTCTAAATAATCAAAATATTGTATTTTATATCCAAAAACACTTTCAATTATTTAATTAAAAGAGGAATAAAATAAGTTAAAATATTATTTATTTATTGAGGTTTTGGTATAATAAATGAGAAATATCAATTAACAGCTGATGTTAGGCTAAAAACAGCTGTTTTGTATTAAGTAGCATTAGAGGCAACAAATAAGGACCATTGTTTAAGTAAACATTACTGGATATTGACGTTGGAATTCGTTATTATCAGTTTTACAGTTTCTAATTGAGTTTTATAGTTTTATTTATTTTTATAGTTATTTATTGAGCTTTATAGATTTTAACAGTTTTATAGTTAATACATCTTAAGTTTACATACATAATAATACATTTTCCCATTTTCCTGTTAAGGGTTTATGTGTAAAGTGTTCTTGCGCAAGTTTTCCTCCCTGTGAAATGAATCGTTTTAGCTGGGCAGAATATACAGATATTCATTACATGTATGGAGTTGCTGATGGAAATGCCAGAGTAGCAAGCAGGTTGTTTGCCGAGCGATTTCCCCGTAGAACTCAACCAAATCATCGTATTTTCTCTGGAGTTCATGACCGCCTGAAAGGAACTGGGAAACTGACACCAAATCGATCCAATGAACGTCTAAGACCAGTTAGAACTGTTGATTTCGAACAGGAAATTTTGGAAAGTTTGGAAAGTTGAAGACAATCCCTCCATAAGTGTCCGTTTGATTGCTAACAACAGAGGCGCATCTAAAAGCACAGTTTGGAATGTTCTGCACGAAAGTCTTCTTTACCCTTATAAACTGCAAAAAGTTCAATCCTTAGAACCAAGAAATTACCCACGGCGAGTCGACTTTGCTCGTTGGTTTCTGCACAAGGAAATTGTTTTTCCAAATTTTGTTCAACACGTTCTGTTTACAGACGAAGCACATTTTACACAGGAAGGTGTCTTCAATTCAAGGAACAATCACATTTGGGCTGATGAAAATCCACATGGAGTTAGGCAGCGGAATTTTCAAAAAAGGTTTTCAGTGAATGTGTGGGCTGGGATAATTGGGGACTGCTTAATAGGACCATACATTCTACCAAATAAGTTGAATGGACCAAACTACTTTGTTTTTTTGAGAGAGGTTCTACCAGAGCTACTTGAAAATGTCCCCCTTGAGGTACGAGAGTCCATGTGGTTTCAGCATGATGGGGCACCCCCTCATTTCTCAGCTAATGTAAAAGAGCATCTAGATGCAACTTACAGAAATTGTTGGATAGGACGTAGTGGGCCAGTCGAATGGCCTCCAAGATCACCTGATCTTACTCCAATAGACTTTTTCTTATGGGGCCACATGAAGGAAATAGTTTATACGACACCTGTTACCGATGAACTGGACCTAGTTGCAAGAATTATGGAAGTTGCTGCTAGAATAAACGAAAATAACAATTTTGAAACTGTCCAACAAAATGCCATGCGACGTTTCAGGTTGTGCAACCAGGTTGAAGGACGACACTTTGAACAAATATTATAGCCTGTTTAAATCTGAATACAATATTCTTAGTTAGAATTGTATTGTTAATTTGTATTTTTATTCTTAGTTATCTTTCTTGCATTGCTAATGTACCGTACGCATTAATAAACAAATTATAATTTATTACTTCTTCGTTCTTTAAATTGTGTTATATGCTGAAGTGTTTTTGAATATAAAATAATGAATGATTTTTAGCTACAATGAATTTTAGCTATTTAGACTAACCAGCTGTTTGACCAACCAGCTTGTTGACCAAGCAGCTGTTTACTTTTAACTTCTGATAACACTACCTTCAGCTCTACAGCAACTTTACCATTAACTATTAAATTTGCATTTTCTTGGTTATGCGTGACTCGATTTCAATAAACGATACACCGTTAGATTTGTCGTTAAAATTCCTATTTTTTAGGTATCCTGTAAATTTTTCGTAAAACATTAAGGTTTTTAGATATTTAAAATTTAAAATTTTAACCAGCCGCCATTTTGAAACGGAAAAATATAGGAAAATATAATTTTTATGAAATATTATAGTTACATAGATGTACATGTGTACCAAGTTTCGTTATTGTATCTTAAACCGTTTCTGAGATATTCAGGTTTATGTAAAAAACACATACAAACAGCCAGACAGAAAACGGTTCGAGATAGGACACATGTTGTATTGCATTTTTTGCTTGTTTTGACCTCCCGAATATTCTGGTAAAGTTTGTCCCAGTGGAAGCTGGACACCCTGTATAAAGGCTATAATTATCTTTTCGTTATAAAAACAAAATAATGCATTTACGTTGATTTGTATTCAGATTTAAGCTGGATGAACAACTTCGTAAAAATTAATAAAACTTAGTTTAGTTTTTAAGAAACATAGATTGACTTAAAGTGATTGTAAATCTGATTCAATAATCAAAACTGAACTAACAACAAAGTTTTAACCATAGAATTGACCCTCTTTTTGGGATATTTTGTATGCAGGCGAAACAAATTTGTCTTATACTCAATGGTAATATTACGAGTGAATGTCACCAAGATGGCTTAAATTATCTTAAATAGAGGAAATCAAACATAAACATGATAAAGATGTTTACAATAAATGTTGAATTCATTGAAATATTTAAACAAATTACACTTTAGGGTATAGTTTAAAGGGTTCTACTCCTGATTCAAATTACTTTACAGTACCTTTAAATCAATATTTACTATGCCTCCAGTGGTGATGGAAAACTATCAGTGAAGTGAAATTCGGGAGCCCCGTGTTTTTAAAAACCTCGCTTGAGGAATACTATGACAGAAATGATAAAAATACAGTGTGGCTGGAAAACACTAAAATACAGCATCCTGCGTTGGTATCTGGAAGAGAAAGAGCAAACGGCAGACAGTTTCAAATCGATGGAACTATATTATTACCTCCCTAAACTATAATAATATTCTCAAAATAGTCCAGTCCAAAAAAAACAACCGTCAGTGCAAAAGGTCATGTAGTTCAAATGTATGCTATTACATGTAGGTCTAGTATGCTATTAGGACCTACGCCACAAGTAAGAAACAAAGTTTGCAGCTTCGAAAGACCTGTGCTACTGGCGTAGTAGCAAAATACAGTTTTTGCACTTTTTTAAGTTTTTGCTAAATATCTACGAAAGTATGCCTCGGACAGAATTTTTTGCCCAATCCTTTCTTAAAATGGATGAAATTTGCTCAAAATTTCAAGTTTTAATTCACCAAGTGTAAAAATCCCCAAATTCCAGAATGACCCTAATTATTTATGTTTGCTACCTGCTCAACGAGTCTCAAAATTCCAAAAGACCGCACGCGCACTCACGGGTATACCTGTGAACTAGACCCGTGCGGTACAGAACACAATACAATCCAAAATCATTAAATATATAATAAACTAGTGGCTTGATGGGACAATAGCCCCTAATCTTGATCGAATACTCTGCCTCGCGTGATATCTATTCTCTTAACATGCTGAGGAAAATACAACTATATCACGTGTCAGTTCGTAAACAAAGTAGACACATACCCACATGTTTTAATGTAAACAAAGCAGACGTTTTTAAATCCCAATGCTTTTATTATGGGGGATGTTTTACGTTATTTCTAGTTTGCTGGTAACATTTTGGAAATACTGCTATTTTTCCCGATTACCTGGGATCAACACCTTTAATTTGAGCCCTCTCCCATCATCCTGCGATTTGCCAAACTCCTGCAATTTTGACTTAAAAGTTTCGCTTACAGAATTATATATAACTAGTGGCTTGAAGGAGCCATAGTCCCTAACCTCGTTTCAATACTCTGCCTTATCTGATGTCTTACTCTTTACATGCCTGAACAAAATAGACACTTAATCACATGTTTTAATGTAAACACAGCAGACGTTTTTAAATCCCCATGCTTTTCTTATGGGGGGTGTTTTACGTTATTTCTCGTTTGCTAGTGACTTTTTAGAAATATTGAAATTTTTCCCGAGTCCCTGGGATCGAGACCTTTAATTTGAGCTATCTCCCACTATCCTGCGATTTTCCAAGCTCCCGCAATCTTGACTTAAAAACTTCGCTTACAGAATTATATATAAAGACTAGTGGCTTGAAGGGGCCAAAGCGCCTAACTTTGCTCCAATAGTCTCCAATAATAGCCTCATCTGATTTGAATACGTGTAATTTCGTAAACAAAGTGGACTCATAATTACATGTTTTAATGTAAACAAATCAGAAGTTTTTAAATCCCCATATGCTTTTCTTATGGGGGATGTTTTCGTTTTTCTCGTTTGCTGGTAACTTTGTGGAAATACTATTATTTTTCCCGAGTCCCTGGGATCGAGACCTTTAATTTGAGCCGTCTCCCATCATCCCGCAATTTGCTAAACTACCACAATTTTGATTTAAAAATTTCCCTTACAGAATTATATATAAAGACTTGTGGCTTGAAGGAGCCATAGCCCCAACCTTGCTCCAATATTCTGTCTCAACTGATATTTTTACTCTTTCCATACTGAGGAAAACAAAACAGCTGTATATTAGCTGTGTATATTAGTGACATATGATGCTAGTTCATAAACAAAGTAGACAATTAATCACATGTTTTAATGTAAAATAAACAGACATTTTAAAATTCCCATACTTTTCTTATGGGGTATGTTTACGTCATTTATCGTTTGCTGGTTATTTTTTAGGTATACTGTTATTTTTCCCGAGTCCCTGGGACCAATACCTTTAATTTGAGGCCCCTCCCATCATCATGCGACTTGCCAAACTCCCACATCTTTGACTTAAAACATTTCGCTTACAGATTTATATATAAAGAAGTTCTTTAAAAACAAACTTAACATGTTTGCGTCAGTTGGAGGCTTTTTAAAATTAAAACCAAATATGTAAAACATTTAAAGTGGAAATTATGGTTTCGACATTCCCTTCTAAACAAAATATTATTTCTTAAAAAATATTCATAAAAATCCGTCAAGTGGTTAACTCAGAATTAATGGATAACAAACAGTAGTTTCTTTAATATATAGAATTATCTGATGTCCCTTTCCCCGCGCGGAGGTCTAGGCTGAATGGTTTTAAAATGTAACATTATTATCAGCTATTTCACAAAATAAAATCAAACTCCAAATGGTCCGTCAGGTTGTTTCAAAATAAACTTTTATAAAGTATTTTTAATATGCATTTTTACACGGTACGAATCTCTAGCCTACTGAGGTATTATAATGACTATTTGACAAATCTGTTCTCGTCTATCTTGATATTGATTAAGAATTTAACTTAAATGTGGACACTTATTATTGACTTGCCGTTTACTTTATTTTATATTGTATTCACGATATAAGGATGATTCCAAGTACTACTCTTAAGAAAAAGTTAAGGGGCCAAGAAAGCTGAGTACATGTACCTGCTGAGCGAATGTTTTAATAAATACATTGTAGCTCAGGAACCACTTGTTGTAAAGCTTAAAATTGGGCATGTGTATTTTACTCATTATGAGTTACTTTGGTATCTAATTTGAGATACCAAAGATTAAGATAAGCAAAGAAATCATCTCTAGACAATTTCCGCGATTTAAATAATTTACAACGAATATGCTTGGCTTAGGTACTGGACAAAAATAGCTATACAATGGAAAAGTTCTCTATTTCGTTTTTGTTACATAAAGAACATACGTAATTTTGATCCGCTAACCAAGGCATATAGTTTAGCTAGCCAAATTCCCCCTACACTTAAAACCCCGCCTAATTATATTAATGTCTAATACCTTTTTAAAGTAGGAACTGTTACCCAACTCAAAGCTGGGGCTTCCGTAAATCTCATGATATTGGCTGGCCCAGCAGCCTGCACGCATCGTTGCCTCTCCTTATCACACATCTGTGTCTTATCTAACAACAGTTCACCGCAGCGAGCACCGCTGGTTCATCATCACAATTCTCCCACTCTGCTGATAACGTTACCGAATGTCTTGATGCTATCCCAGTTCCTATACCAATACACCATTTTCTTATCACTTCTTTCGACTGAATGTGTGGCAACCGATCATCGGACATTTTTAGACAGTGCATTATGTAATTTGAATGTAACTTCAAAGAGAAACAAAAATGCTTTTTTCTCCCATTTCTAAACGCAACATTTACTGTATTTTTGAAACTCATATTTTTGGTTTCCGTGTCATGTTCCCGTCGACAAAGACGTGTGGGTAGCCACAGCTGTGTCGTCACGTGCCCCTGTCGGTAGGTGGGGGTAACGGCTCTCTCCCCTCCACTGCCGCTAGCCACTAGTCTAGTGTGCGATTTGGTTGTGGATGGACGTGAGCCCGTTTCCCGTGTTTGCCCGTCAGCTTGGAGGCCACGATGCAGAACAGGTAATGTATTGTCAGTTTTTCATTTGTTCGTATATATAAATGTTGTGTTAGTGTATTGTATTCGATTTTTTGTATATATATTTGTTATCTTTCTGTTAGTCAAATTAAATTGTAAAGGAAAATATTAAAAAAATGTAGGTTAGTTAGGTGTGATATAAATTTTGTGTTAGTGTATTGTATTTGATTTTTTGTTATCTTTGTGTTAGTGTAAATTAGAATGTAAAAGAAAAATCAAAAAAATCCAAAAAAATGTAGGTTAGTTAGGTGTAAGAGTTTGATATTTAGATGTAAGTAGGGTTCACTTGATAACGGGAGGAGTTTCCTTACCTCCCGAAACGTAGTGTAGTTTTAAACACTAGAAGCGATAGGTAAAGTCCAAATAAATCAAAAAATAAACGCAACATTTAATTTAGTGTTTTTTAAGGCAGGCCCAAAATAAGCTTTATATAAAAAAACCGTAAACGTTGCTCCACTTGGTATGTTCTTCAAAACCCTGTACCTGTGCCCCGTAACACATTATTGATATTGCCATTGAACTAAAAAACTCGAATATTGCCTTCAACGGAATTGATTTATTTCCCGTAAAGCTCACCTACGTATGATTGATGGTATTTTTTGCTGTTTCTAACCTTTGATCTAAATGTGTGTTTAAAGATAATGTTGGTGTTAGTGTCACCCCAAGATATTTATAACTATTCACACTTTCAATTTCGTCCCCTTTATATTGCCATCTTTCTTGAGCACCCAGTCTACCCCCATAACGAAAAACTAATATTTTTTATTCTTCTAAATTTATCGTAAGAGAGTATTTTCCCAAATTATTTATCATGTACTGTAATTCAATTGTCAAGGCGGCTGTCAGTAACAATGTCATCTGCATATAGTAAGTTGTTAATTGTTGTTTCCCCGAATCTACAGTCGCCGGCAAATCATTCAAGAAAAGAGTGAACAACAGAGGACTACACAAACAGCTATGCCTTAACCTTTCTTTGTAGAAAAACTTTCAGAAACACCGCCCTTGCACCAAACAGACCCTGAAATTTGATCACACATATTCTTTATTAAATTTATTATTTGTATTAATATTCCAATGTTATATAACTTATAATACACTGCATCCCTATCAATCCTGTCAAAAGCAGCGGAAACATTTTTAATTTTGCTATTGAGGACAAATTAAATAAATTGTCAATGGTTGAATAGCCTTTACGGAATCCCGCTTGAAACTCTAAAACTCTGTAACAATTTTGTTGTCTGCTACCAATTTTTGAAGTATATTTGAAATAATGCCAGTAAACAATGTATCCAATGCATCCATAAGCCAAATCCTTCGGTAATTTGTAACCTGGTTAAAGTCACTCTTTTTATGTAATGGGAAACTACTGATTTTTTTAAACTTGTCGGGATTTCACCATTATCTAAAATGCAATTAAATACGTTCAATAAGACTGTTAAAAGTGCATCTGGCGTCTGGCTCCCGTTTATAAAATTCAAACGGAATCAAACCTCAGCGCTTTATTGGTCTTAGCTTTCCCCAGAACCTGCTTGATTTTGTCGATATCAATCCTCTAAGTAAGTGTTGGCAAAAAGAACAGGCTGTATAGTTATTAATTACAGGCGGATCTAACAATAATTTAAAATTATCAACTCAATCTCCTGTTTAATATTAGTGCCCACTAAATTTTCAGTCTGCTTTTAAAAGTATTCGCTAAGTCCAAAAATTGCTTCACATTTTTTACCTCTTAAACAGGGCCGTTTTTAGGACCTCTGGGGCCCCGGGCGTATACAAAAATGGGGTCCCCTAACATAAATACAAAGATGTACGAGTATGTAGGTACATGTTTATAACAAAGATATTTGTTCTATTCCTTAATATAATGTTATTATTTGTAATAGTCTAGCTTTTAATAAATACACCAAATACAGAAATAAATAATAAATTTTAATTTATTATCAAAACTTTAAAACTTACAAAAATAATTCGTATTTAATTTTACTTACAACATTCAGTATGGTTTTAGCTATCTTTTAGCTCTCTTAAATCTTGTTAGGATAAGCTAATAATATATTAAGTTAGTACACAATAAAAAACATAACTAGTTTTACCAACAACACTAAGATAATTAATAACAAACAAAATAGCAATATCTATCTATCTATCTATAATATTATAAAGAAGAGATGGTTTCTGTCTGTCAGTCTGATGTTCCGGGTGAACGCAAAAACTACTGAACCAACTGGGCTGAAACTTTACATAAAGGTAGATCTTGAACCCATGCAACATATAGGCCTATTCACTTCCTTAAAATCCCCTCGGGCTACGCCCCGTGAACGTCCTAAGTTTCAATGTTTACATTTCAGAATAAAGTAAACATTCAGAAACTGTAATGCGAACAGCTGAGGACATTTCCATTTGACAGCTTAAAGAGGAGAAGCAAGAACAGCTGTTTCAAGCTAACTAAAATGGAAATTGCATTGACTAAAGAACGGGTAAAGAAAACCCCTGTGCGAAGAACGGGTACGTCAGCTAGTAATATTATAAAGAAGAGGTGGTTTCTGTCTGTCTGTCTGATGTTCCGGGTGAACGCAAAAACTACTGAACCGACTGGGCTGAAACTTTACACATAGGTAGATCTTGAACTCATGCAACACATAGGCCTATTCACTTCCTTAAAATCCCCTCGGGCTACGCCCCGTGAACGTCCTAAGTTTCAATGTTTACATTTCAGAATAAAGTAAACATTCAGAAACTGTAATGCGAACAGCTGTGGACACTTTGATTTGACAGCTTAAAGAGCAGAAGCAAGAACAGCTGTTTCAAGCTAACTAAAATGCAAATTACATTGACTAAAGAACGGGTAAAGAAAACACCTGTGCGAAGAACGGGTACGTCAGCTAGTAAGAAATATATAGGTTTGAATTCGATACACATTAATTAGGAATTCTTTAAAAGTTGTTTTTATCAACATACTGCTGGATAGACTTTATTAAATAGTATTTAATGCAGTATAGACAGTAAAAACTCCTTCTATCTGCATTTCTTGGCTGAAAAATCATCAGTCTTCTTTATATTAATAAGCAAGCACAAAACTGTCCCTCGTTTTCAGCTTGTGCGCATCGTAGGAGGAATTCACGCATGCCGTTAGAAAGGTATTGTCCTATATATGAGCAGAAACCTATTATAATTTACATCGGCCCTCAGTGACTCCCGACAGGCTTTCAAAGTTTCAATGTTAATCTTATGGAAGAACAGTTATTGATTAAATTGTATTTTTGACAGTTCTTGATATAACAAATGCCAGCAAAACAACATGAACAAATGTTTCAGACATAATCTATATTTTATAGGCTAAGGAGATTTTTCTGGTACCGATTTCTCTGATATGCGGCATCGTAAAATTATGAAACTTTGCACGATTATTTAGTACGATTAGGGGATGTGTCGAATGCAAATAATTTTGTGATTCGGTGTTAAGACTATGCTCGTTTGGCCTTCAAAGTTTACATGTTATCCTTATGGGAACTTGTGTTCTGCTTTTCTTTATGTTTTCCTTTTGATAAATAGCTGAGTTATTCAAATAAATGTGTAGCAACACAGCAAGAACAGATGATTCATAAATACAAAATATTACTGACTAATGGAATGGTAACACCCTTCTTTTAACTCCTCCGTTTTAACTTTACATTAAAAAATAAACCTGTTTGTGAGGGAGGGTGGAAGAGGGACGGGAAGATGATGAGATGGAGAGGTTTCAGGCATAAATAAAAAGACTACTGATTACTGGAATGGTAATGCCCTTCTGCTATCCATTTTAACTCCTCGTTAAAAAAATACCTGGTAGTGATGGGGGAGGGGGAGGGAGAGCGAAATAGAGAGAGAGGGACAGAGAGATGAGTGCAACAGTACCCACTTTTTTCGTATAGTTGTCGAATTTATACATTAAAAAAATACTTGGTCGAATTTCGGAAATAGGGCGGTCTCTCGTTATAGATTGATGCACAGCAAAGGCAACGCAGAGTATCATACTCAGGATGCTTAAAGCTTTTAATCTATCTGGTTTAATGCTAATTCAAAAGTAACATTTCACTTTAAACTTTAAAGTTATTTTTGCGGATACATTTTAAATCATCACACTCAAAAATATTCTTACATAGGTTTAAATATTTGAAAGTTTAATAAAAGTCAGTTATATTGTAGACGTTTGAACATTATCTTCAAGTTAAGTTTACGTGATGATGACACAATGACATACTATCTTCATCATTGGCTTTCGTCTCTTCCTACGTTTAAACTGTGTGTGTGTGGGGGGGGAATAATCGGAGAATTCAGTATTGCCAACAGTGATATAAGCACACACCCCCCGTAACCCTTACCGAGACCAGGGCAGTGCTGATCGTATTGAGTAAATTGATTTAAAACAAACATCTTTACCTTTAAAATATTATCAAATCCATAAATATAATTTGGAAAAACTGAATAAAAAAATAGGCCACAAAATATCCTATCAGTATTATTATATTTGTTATTAATTGTATTATCTAGAATAACCTCAAATACTTAGGACTACTCAAGTGTCCTACGTTAACTGACTTTCGTAACCAATTATAATTTTGATACTATTATTTAACGACTTTGTGTTTGGCTGATTGTTTGTAATATTTTATAAAATATCATATTGAGTTTTGTAGGAAAAGAACGACAAACGTAAATCTGCTTTAACGAAACCGAAACTTCCAAGTACGGCAAAGCATGGCCGATATTAAAAATAATTAAGGGACTAGGGGATAGGCTTAAAAATTATAGCTCAAGATCATGATCATGTATTGCCGATTTCAAATATACGATTTATCAAAATAAGGTTCTCTACATTGCCGTCAGTAGTTATATTTCAGATCTTATCTGGCCTGTTACTGGATTAGGGCAGGTTTATGAAATACGCACACATCATTCAAAATAATGCAAATTAGTGAATGAATTTGGGTTTGAAACTTAGTTTGATCGTATACCTTTTACAACTAAAAATTGAGTGTGTCAGTGAGTGAGGGCTTTGTCTTTTATAGGTATAAATAATCAATTAAAATAAAGGTATAAGCATATTATGTTTCAGCCGTATATTAAATGTTAATAGCTAATCAAGTGAAAAGTTAAAAACTCTGTTTAGAACTTAATAATTGTAAGCTGACACAGAAATTGATATAGGTCAGATAGATTTATTTTAACCTGAGAAGCGTATGTATAGACATGACAGCAATATATTGTACCTAAAAGTATATAAATGAAAAGCTTCTGGCTTTTGATGCCAGAAACATAAACTTGTAAATGATAACTGATGAATGTTCAACGTTGCCATATTTCATGACGCCATAACATTATAATTGTATACTGACGCGTGAAGGTGGTATATTGAATATACAGTATATCTGAAACAACATGAGCGCTCCTTGCAGCGTTCTCATGAAACTGCATGTCCAAAACACCCAGATAAACTATCTATGTTATGGCGTCACAAACTTCAGGGAAACTAATTAATAACTAATTAATGGGTAAAGCAAAAAATATAACTCTTATATCATTATGTTCCTTATAGTCAGCTCTTCAATCTTGAGGAGTTTGAGAATTGTAACTTCTTTTTTTCGGAAATAACATGGAAAAACCATATGGCGTCAAATATACGACGCCACATTGTTTTTGACGCCGCAAACATAGGGAAAATCTTTCACATTGACGCCACATGAATAGAAAGATATATATATATATATATATATATATATATATACAGTTTTGAACGAATGGTGTTTTTGGCATCTGGGGACCTCAAAACGAAAAGTTTTCATGGTCCCGGGCCTAGGTCTTACCATGCCGACTACGGTAATAGCTTCTTCCCTATAGGGGAAATTCGCTAATAATAAACATAAACCTTTCGTGACCCCGGTTAAACCGCAACCCGATTAACCCGCTCCCGGATAATCGGGAGTTGACTGTATTTTATTTACTTTGGTAGGCCTAATCCTTATATATCAGTATTAATAAACATATTTACTGACAACAAACTAAAAAATTATATTTGTTTATATCACAAAATTCAACTTTGACGTTGCTTAGTTACCACATAGCCTAGGCCTAGGGCCTTTTTGGAATTGTAACATATTTTGATTTCATATTTTTGCAAACTTTTTTAACTCATATTGATGATTTATGGGTACATCGGTTTTTATCAGCATTTTCTGCTCTTGCTGACTGTTGGGTTTAAAAAAGTAATTGTTTAGCATAGTTTATGTAAGTCAAAGTTGGAATACTTTTATATAAAAAAAGGATATACCCCCGTCGCAGCAAACCTGCATACTCAGCAAATTTCCAAAGAAAATATATGGATATCACTACTACCCAGAGTCACTTACCAAGTTTCACAAAAATACATTCATTAATAAGTTATATATAGCATTTTATTTATTCTCCATAAGAATAACATTATAAATGAGTACGCAGGTTTGCTGCAACAAGGAAGATAAGATATGTGTTTTATTGCAACTATCAATATAACTCAACCAGGTGAAGCTACATACCAAGTTTTATTAATTTAGGTTCATAACTAAGGGAGATATAAAACTTTACTTATTTTTATTAATTTAGGTTCATAACTAAGGGAGATATAAAACTTTACTTATTTTCCATATTAATAACATGGGGGCCGAGTATGCAGGGTTGCTGCTACCGGGAAAATCAACAAAAAAACTTTTTTGTGCTATTATCAATATACCACAACTAGTTGAAGCCACATACCAAGTTTCATCAATACACATACATAAATAATCTAAATATAACATTTTATTTATTCTCCATAAGGATAACATTGGACAACGTACTGTGTTTAGCACTTTGAATATCACTGCAACAGTTAGACGTAAAACAACAATTAAAACGCCAAAACGATTGTTTTGTAGAGCTAAACTGATTGGTAGAAAGAAATGTGGAGTTTTTAGTGAAATTATCTGAGGAAAATCTAAAAACCGTATTCCCATAAGATTAACATGGGAAATTTTATGGACACATTTTTTGACTTTTCTCCACAACCACTAAACCTAGCTTAATGATTCAAAATACTAAATTGTTTGTCTTTTTAAGCTCTACAAAACGGCTATAACCAAAATCTAGTGTTTTTAAAAGTTTAGGGTAAAAAGTTCAAAAAACTGATTTTTGGAAAATTTTAAACCCCCATAAAACCCTCTTCCCATAGACCGATCGATCTGGTTTTCGAACTTAGTCATAAATGTTACTCTCCACATTTGTGTCAAATTTCATAAAAATCGAGCGCTTCTTTCAAAAGTTATTGCGGTAACGGACACACACATATATATATACAGGGTGTCACAAAAATCCGGAACTGGCTATACATAACCATATTCTACATACAAAAATAAATCGAAAATGTTCAGTAAAATTTTTTCGATTTCAACTTCGTTTAGCCGCTATCCGCCATTTTGTTTTTTATTCACTTAAACATTTCTATTTCCGTAATGGATTAATGTATCGAGTAAAAATTTGGTATGGAGCTTTACAGGATAAATGTCTAAATCCACAAAAAAAATTATTTTTTTCCGACGTTTATTTTCAAAATGGCGGCCACTTTAAGTTTGTAAAGTCAAATTCAATGAAAACTAGCAACTGAAACAAAATTTTACAAGATATACAATTTAAAGCACTTTGTAATCCAAATCTAATGACATTTTTACTGTAAAAATCTGTTAATAAATAAAAAAGTGATGGTAATTTTTTTATAATAAATTTCAAAATGGCGGCCATATACAAATTTCAAAGTCAAATTCCTGGAAAACTAGCAACTAAAACAAAATTTTATAAGACATAAAATTTAAAGGACTTGGTGAAATGCACTAGGGAATTTGACTTTGAAAATGTTATATGGCCGCCATTTTGAAATTTATAAAAAAAAAATTGCCATAACTTTTTATTTATTAACCGATTTTTACAGTAAAAATGTCATTAGATCTGGATTACAAAGTGCTTTAAATTGTATATCTTGTAAAATTTTGTTTCAGTTGCTAGTTTTCATGGAATTTGACTTTAAAAATTTAAAGTGGCCGCCATTTTGAAAATAAACGTCGGAAAAAAATAATTTTTTTTTGTGGATTTAGACATTTATCCTGTAAAGCTCCATACCAAATTTTTACTTGATACATTAATCCATTACGGAAATAGAAATGTTTAAGTGAAAAAAACAAAATGGCGGATTAATCCATTATGGAAATAGAAATGTTTAAGTGAAAAAAACAAAATGGCGGATAGCGGCTAAACGAAGTTGATATCGAAAAAATTTTACTGAACATTTTCGATTTATTTTTGTATGTAAAATATGGTTATGTATAGCCAGTCCCGGATTTTTGTGACACCCTGTATATATACATATATATAAATTTGAACGAATAGTGTTTTTGGCATCTGGGGACCTCAAAACAAAAAGTTATCATGGTCTCGGGCTTAAGTCTTACCATGCTACCTTCGGTAATAGCTTCTTCCCTATAGGTGAAATTCGCTAATATTTTTAGTCCCAATTTATTTTGTAATTGTAGTTACCTTATACTATTTCATAGAGAATTTATTCATGCACAAAAAAAAAACTTACCTCCAAAATACCTCTAAAATTGTATTTTATATGAAATTTTTATTTAAACTACTACACTTTCCACTGAAATTAGCCCGGCAATTTATGTATAAGAAATGGCCATGACGCCACGACACTCAAAGGGTTACCAACGTTTACAGATAGTTAAGAAAGACAGGTCCATTCAACACAACTAGGTTTTGGTGGTCAAGAAAGGCAATATAAATCAGTTTACTGGGACTGTCAGCAGAAAGCATTGAACTGGATTTCACAAGTCTGCCCAGAAAGACTTTCAAAAGATCTTGCAAACGTGGGAACAAATAAGGAGCCAGTGGGTCTGAGCTTCAACATTTTCTAAGAAAAGGCTCTCTATTAGATGAAATCAACTTGTAAAAAGCTAACTTGCATGAACTTATTTGCTGAATGATTAGGTCTTAAGACTTACTCTTTGGAATTGTCTTTTCACTGTATCTGACCAATTGAGACTTCAAAACATAATAACAATCAAAACAAACAGAAAAATTACTATACTTATCACTGATTCGGGACTTTTTTGGGACTTTATCCTGAGTTAAACACATCACTTTTTAGCGAATTTCCCCTATAGGGAAGAAGCTATTACCGTAGGTCTCATGGTAAGACTTAAGCCCGAGACCATGATAACTTTTAATTTTGAGGTCCCCAGATGCCAAAAACACCATTCGTTCAAATTTTTATATATGTATATATATATATATACATAATATGTATATTTATATATTGTATATATATACATTTATGAAATTTGTATTCGATTCACTGGTAAGGGCTACTATTATATTCAAAATTAATAAAACAAGGATACTCAGTTTTTATTTTATTAATTTTTAATATATATTTATATATACAGGGTGTCACAAAAATGCGTAGAGCGCTATGCAGAACCGGATTCTACATACAAAAAACAAGTCGAAAATGTACAGTAACATTTTTGCGATTTCGGATTAGTTTAGTCGTAATCCGCCATTTTGTATTTTTTTGAAAATAATTAATAATTCAAAAACCCTTTGAGATATTTTTTTTGAAACTTGGTATAAACTTTAAGTTTCTGGTTTTTAACATTTTCCAAGAACAATTTTTATTTAACTTATCAAATTTCAAAATGGCGGCCATTTAAATATTTCAAAGTCAAATTCCATGAAAAATAGCAATTAAAACAAAATTTTACAAGACATAAAATTTAAAGCACTTTGTAATCCAAATCTAATGACATTCTTACTGTAAAAATCGGTTAATAAATAAAAAAGTTATGGTCATTTTTTATAATAAATTTCAAAATGGCGGCCATATACAAATTTCAAAGTCAAATTCCTGGAAAACTAGCAACTAAAACAAAATTTTACAAGACATAAAATTTAAAGGACTTGGTGAAATGCACTAGGGAATTTGACTTTGAAAATGTTATATGGCCGCCATTTTGAAATTTATTATAAAAAATTGCCATAACTTTTTTATTTATAAACCGATTTTTACAGTAAAAATGTCATTGGATTTGGATTACAAAGTGCTTTAAATTGTATATCTTGTAAAATTTTGTTTCAGTTGCTAGTTTTCATGGAATTTGACTTTGAAATATTTAAATTGCCGCCATTTTGAAATTTGATAAGTTTAATAAAAATTATTTTTGGAAAATGTTAAAAACCAGAAACTTAATGTTTATACCAAGTTTCAAACAAATATCTCAAAGGGTTTTTGAATTATTAATTATTTTCAAAAAAATACAAAATGGCGGATTACGCCTAAACTAAGCCGAAATCCAACAAATTTTACTCTACATTTTCAACTTGTTTTTGTATGTAGAATATGGTTCTGCATAGCGCGCTACGCATTTTTGTGACACCCTGTATATATGTGTCCGTAAGCACAATAACTCTCGTAAAAAAGGTCCGATCTTAATGAAATTTGGTACAAATGTGTAAAGCACCATTTATTTGAACGAGTTCGAAAACCAGACGAATCGCACCATCCAAAGGGGGGTTTTTGGGGGGTTTTGTATCCCAAAAATGGGTTTTTTGGTGTTTCCACATGTAATTTTTGTTTAAATCAAATTTTAATTGTTACCATTTAATTCAGCATAAAAAAACAAACAGTTTGGTATTTTGATCATTGCTCTACGCCAGTTGGTCAGTTAGTTGGTTGGATATTGAAAGTGCTAAACACAGTAGGTTGTCTAATGTTATTCTTATGGAGAAAAAGAAAAATTGTATATCTCGCTTATTTATGAAAATAAACTGACAAAATTTGGTATATGGCTTCATCTGGTTGGGGTTTATCGTTGTTTGCACAAAATACAAAATTTTCACGTATGGTTCCAGTAGCAGCAAACCTAGGTAATCGGTCGTCCCCATGTTATTCTTATGGAGAATAATTAAAATGTCATATCGCTTACTTATAAATTTATATGAATGAAACTTGGTATGTGACTTTACTTAGATGAGTTCTAATGATATTTGCATAAAAACCCATTATTTTGTGTTCCTTGTTGCAGCAAACCTGCATACTCATCCCCAATGTTATTCTTATGGAGAATAATTAATATTTTTAATATCGCTTGTTTGTGAATATATTTCTTATGAATCCTGTTAAGTGTTAATGTGTTATGTTATATATTCATTGGAAATTCGCTGAGTATGCA